>CM051270.1:44340654-44427952 GCA_027921565.1 Artemia sinica
TTTTGGTCAATATCTACCAAATCATATTATTGAGTTAGGACTAAAGTGAATACACCATTTGATGCCTTTTTTAATGCTGATTACAAATATAATAAGCATTTCTATCAGAAATGAATTTCAGCCCCCCCCTATATATGCCAATTCAGGGTTAGGTTAGATTAGGTATAGCCTATATAGGGGGGGGGGGGGGGGGCTGAAATTCATTTCTGATAGAAATGCTTATTATATTTGTAATCAGCATAAAAAAAGGCATCAAATGGTGTATTTACTTTATTCCTAACTCAATACTATGATTTGGTAGATATTGACCGCCTTTTTTTATGCTGATTACAAATATAAGATCATTTCTATTGGAAATGAATTTTAGCCCCCCCCCCCCTATATATGTCAATTCAGGATATATATTTGCATATTTGGGGTGGGGGTTATGTTAGGGGGGCTAAAATTAATTTCCAATAGAAATGATCAGGCTATTAGCCTATATTTGTAATCAGCATAAACAGAGGCATCAAATGGTATATTCACTTTAATTGTTACTCAATAATATGATTTGATAAATATTTACCACTCTTCCTACTTGTTCTCTACTACACTAGAGAACTATATGGATAAAGTGACTCAAACAGTATAGGCCTAATTAACCATGAAAAAAATCCAGAACTTTTATACAAGCAACTTTCATCTCCCATATTAAAAATTAGGCCCAGCTTTAAACAACTCATCAATATGTTTAGTTTGAGATATCCTATCTTGCATTTTAACGCTGTCACTTACATAATGCCGTCTCGAATGTGTTATTTGTCATATAATCTTTATCCACTTCCATTGCTCTTTCTTTCTGCTATCAGTAATCCTCTTCTTTCCTCGAAGCATTAGAACTGAGCAGTGTTACCAACACCTCAAAACAATATGTACCACAAATTGCATCAAAAATGTACCAAAGACAAAAAAATTGTACCATATCCAAAATTTTTTTTCCGCGTGTTACGCTTCGCGTAACACGCGGGTCGTCGGTGACGTAAAGTACTATCTGAAAATTTTGCATATGACATTTTTCCCTTTTATAAAGATCTCGATAGAGGGGAGGATTGTTCCTGTAGCCCTCCCTAATATAAGCTACCGCCTACAAACAATACCGGAAAAAAATCCTTTTTAAATTGAGACTGATTATTCCACTAGATTCCCAACCATCACGAATCCAAGTGTCATTATAGCTTCATTTTCAATCCGTAAACTTGATATTGATACACAGAACGATGTTTTTGTCGACCTTTGGACACCGGAAGGGAAGCGTCTGTTTACGAAAAAAGGAAAATAGGTGAGGCTTGTCTATCCCTTATCTTGACTATGCCGAACAAATCAGGATGAAATAAAATATTTCTAGATCAAAGAATACAAACATAGGTACAAAAATACTGAATTGTGCCACATTGTACCATAATTTTGTAAAATGTACCATACTTTATGGAATTGTACTAAATTGTATCAGTAGAGATATAAATGTACAAAAATGGTACAATTGTACCACGCTTGGCATCACTGGAACTAAGGAAAATAAAACAATGTTGCCGCTAGAACAAGAAGTGCCACGTTGCCAGAAGTCTCATTCCTTGTCAGAGGCAACACTATAGCGTTGCCTATAGTAAAGGCCACACGGCTCCAATGTTTTATTATTTATTATTATTATTTTTTTTGCCAGAGGTGCTTCAAGTGGAAGGGGTCGTCGAAAAAACTTCGAAGAAGGCTCATTCGAATGGAAACCGAGAGTTCTAGTGCCCTTTTTAATAGTCAAAAGTGATTGGAGGGCAGCTACCCGCCTCCCCACAACTATCATTCCCCCAAACACATCCAAACAAAATTTTGAGACAGCCATTTTGTTCAACGTAGTTGATATCCGGGTACAAAATATGTTTTTGAGGTGGACACTCTTTAAAGAAGGTTTTTATAGAAGGTGTTGTCGTAGAAACTTCAAAAAGGACTCATTAGATTGGAAATTCAAAGGGCTAGTGCTGTTTCTAATAGTCGAAACTGATTGAAGGGCAACTAGCCCCCTCCCTTGCCCATCATTCCCTGAAACATATCCCATCAAAATTTTTATATAGCCATTTAGTTCAGCATAGTTGATTTCCAGATAGAAAATATGTTTTTGAGGAGGACACTCCCCCATAACCTTCAGGGCAAGGATTTTAAGCTATGCCTTGGGGGCATATAAGGTTTTTATAGAAGGCGTTGTCGTAGAAACTTCAAAAAAAGCTCATTTGATTGGAAATTCAAAGGGCTAGTGCCCTTTTTAATAGTCGAACGTGATTGGGGGGCAACTAACACCCCTCTCACGCCCACCTTTTCCCCAAACACATGCAATCAAAATATTGAGATAGAAATTTTATTAAACGCAGTTTTAAGTTCTGGAAATTAGGTCTTTGAGGATGACAACTCTCCCACAGCCCTCAGGCCAAGGGTTGTAAGTTATGCCCTGGGGGTATATAAGGTTTTACATAGACATCGTTGTCGTAGAAACTTCAGAAAGGGCTCATTCGATTGGAAATTTAAATGGACCCGCAACTGATACCCCATCCACGCCCACCATTTCCCCAAAAACATCCAATCAAAAGTTTGATATATCCATTTTGTTCAACGTAGTTGAAAGTTCTGGAAAGTATATATTTGAGCAGGAGACTCTCCCCACACTGTCTTCAGGGGCAAGGGTGATAAGTTATAAGTAGGGAAAGGGGTACCAGCCCAGGACGAACACCGTGCTGCCATCTATAATTGAGTCTAACGCTGACAGGCAAGGATTATTGATTGAGCCTAATGGGGTCAATGTCCCCCTTTTTCAAGGTCGATTTATTTGTTGTTTCCAGGTGTAATGACTCCGGGGCGAAGTTTGCAAATGCGCATTCAATTCTAACCACATAGACAAAGTATTGATCCACTCGAGGGGGAGTGGATTTCTGAGAAATTGATTTACATAATCGGTGGGAATGTTTTGATCGAGTCTAACGGGAACAGGATCACGTGTTTCTTTCTAAGCCAGTCAGGGAGTCGGAAATATTAGCGGGAGAGGATTGCAGAGAATATAAGGAAAGGATTTTTGCTGTAGTTTTTATTAGTGTGTGAATAGAATTCATGCAAGTGAGAACAGTTTGACTTTACTCATTTGGATATATTTGTAATAAAAATGAGTGGAATGTTTACCCTATTAGAAGTTGATAGTGGAGTTGGAAGCAATGATACAAGAGCACCAAACATTGCGGTGGAAATCACGAGAGGATCAAGGCTTTGTCTGGAAGGGGATGAAGTATATGCAAGATATGTAATATCCTTGAGCAAATTTAAAAAGGAGGATCAATTATGCTTCGCTGTAGAAGTTGATATAGCGCATGTCAATAGACTTTAATGTGCTTTAAGTGCATTAGTGAAGCATATCGAAGACAATAAGCTGTATCGCTAATTGTACATGTGTAGCATTATTGTTGTAATTATACAATAAAATTGTTTCGAAATCGAAAATGTTCCCTTTCTTTTTGTTAGAATGTTAGGCTAACGAATCATGGTCAGTCTAGAGTCAGCAGTCATAGTGGTAGGATTGAAAGTGAATAAATTTGAGAAAGAGAAAATTAGATCGAACCTTGTGATTATGGAAAAACATTTGATTTTGGATGATGATTTTCTCGAGTTATCTCTTCAACGAAGGATATTCTCTCAGGGAACACTTGACAACATCATGAAAACTGATTCTCCCCCATTGGCCTACTGTATGTAACTATGTCGATGTGACTCAAATGCTTATACTCAATTTATTGATATATTAATTGGAACAAAGCAGAATAAAATCGTGGATATACTTTTGAAAACATTGCCATAAATTCAATGTAGATGGCTCCCCCCCCCCATTCGAAAGAGGTGGCGTCACAGAGTTACTCCTCTCACCTTACCTCTCCCCTGAAAATATCGAACGAGGATCAGTTTCGTTATAGCTGTGAGAGAGTTGACATCGGAAACCAAAAAATGTTCTATAAATGTCCGCTATGCATGTACACTCTTGGCAGTTAGATATCATGTGAGAATTGTACAATTATTGATGACTATAATGAAAAGTGCAAATTATTTAATCCTTGTAAATTACATAAAGGCTATGCAGTACAAATTAAAGGATGTAATTCATGTCTTGAAGAGATTTGTGACTCTCACCCTAGAGGACATCTGTGCTCTAATTGTCACTATGACAAATGTGATCAGTGGGATAGTACTTACCCCGGTATGATTGGAAAGAATCCCAAATGTGATTTTAGTTTATTTCTACGAGATTGGTATCGTCGTGGATTTAAATTATTCTGGGAGGAAGAATCTGGTCTACGATTCAACTGTTGGGGTAACAAGACAATTTGGTTTCTATGTCATCGTTGTGACGAAACTGCCTATTATGACTATAAACCAAGTGATTTTTATTTGGCAGTTACCGAATGTGATTCACCATTTAAAAACACTGTATGTGTTATTGCTTTAAATAGACAGATTGAAACTCGAGAATTTCATAATATGAATGCAAATAGTATCATTGACTATACAAAGAGATATGACAAGAGTGAAGTTACATTATACTGTAGAAAATGTGACCCTGACTTTGCAGCCAATCAAGATCAATATACAGTGAATCCAAATGATTTACCAGCATTAGTGGTTCACGACAGTTGCCTAAATACCGAAGAAGAAGAAATCTAAAGTGAAGAATAAAGACATTGTTGTATATACATTTTTCATTTATTAATAAACAATTCACATCAATTTTTAAGCACTTTACTCGTAGGGCACGGAAATTTATATTATACAGGTCTGAGAGGATATTTTCCACCATAAAGTCGTTCAGACGTGGATTGTCAACATAAATGTTGAGAAACTGCTTGTAAGTATAGCCACGACATCGGAACACAAAATGTAGTAGTGCATGAAAGTCACAGCTTTTAGTTGTCAGATCCTGCATTCTCTTCCAATTTTGAATAATAGTTTTCCCACTGTTCTCGATTTAGTTGCTGATGTGGGAAATATAGAATGTATAGGGTAGGCCAAGAGGATCACAAAATTCAACCGTCTTCATTGTTTGAAAGATGCAGAGCCAATGACCCGTCTGCACAGTCGACGGACTGCTATTAATAATAATTAGGGTATTGTTGCCACTTTGAACTTTTCCAAGAAAGTCCGAGGGCAGACAATAGGATTTGTATTTTGACATGTAGGGATCCATATTAAATACATTGATTATTTGACTGGTGTTCATGGTGCCAAGTCAAGTAGAACACTGCCTTCGGGAGTGATTTCCCAATTGGTTTCATATTGATTTAGCGAGATTAGTGCAATACTCTCAGCTAACGGGTCGGCAAATGTACACTCTAAGCACACTCCCCGTACGTACTATACTCATATCCTGGGTGCCAGACAAATCCAATACAATGATACCATGTGCTCCGAGTCCGAGGCAGACAATAGGATTTGTATTTTGACATGTAGGGATCCATATTAAATACATTGATTATTTGACTGGTGTTCATGGTGCCAAGTCAAGTAGAACACTGCCTTCGGGAGTGATTTCCCAATTGGTTTCATATTGATTTAGCGAGATTAGTGCAATACTCTCAGCTAACGGGTCGGCAAATGTACACTCTAAGCACACTCCCCGTACGTACTATACTCATATCCTGGGTGCCAGACAAATCCAATACAATGATACCATGTGTTTTAGCAAACATTTCTTCGGTTTATACCATTTTCAAATAGTTGTGAATCATGATCTAGGGTTTGCATTGTCAACTCATACAATGTTCTATAGGATTTATCAAAGGATAGATTGTAGAGTGGGATTCCATTTACTTTGCAGACAAGAGATGAAAGCCCAAACATTTCAAATTTATGTGGACATCCAGTCCACGATCCTATTTCACTAATGCTTTTTACAAATGCCAAGGCCAGTTTTGACAGAATTTTGCCATTGATAAGGAATGAGTCGGTGAAGGTGCGTAACCCTTTGGAAATATGACATTGATTGGTGATTGTATGAGGAACAAGTAGTTTAATATTATTTCGACTGGCTCTCAGTTTTTCCACTGCCAAAGCAACAGAACTCATAACTTGTTGTTTTTCGTACATGTAGTATTGCTGAGGTGAGGGAGAGAGTTACATCAGGATTGGCAGCAAGTTTTTTTCTCAATATGAAATTGAATGGTACAAGCGTCAATTTTATATCCACTTTAATATTGGGTGGTAGCCATTGGGGTATATTAAATATTTTATGATATATTTTTCCAAGTAGATGTAATTCACTAGTTGTAGCATTTTTAAGTGCATCTGTACTATCAGTATTGGTAAAATACTCATATCCATTGGAGGTGCCTCTCAATTCCTTGTGTGACTTGGGTGTCATCAGCATGAATTGCATATAGCTTGTATAATTTGAGATATTGTTGCTTGTGCTCACCAGCACGCCATTGATGTAGACACTGATTTGACGAAATAAATTATGTAATATACAATTTTCATAGGATATTCCATCGGCAAGAATTGGCAATGTATTATCGGATTTCCGGACTTTCATTCGTCAATCTATAAATGTAGAAGACATGTCCACAAAGTAGGCTTCATTGGAATAAATTTGAAAATGGGTATTATCGGAGAGGGGTTGTTGTGGATAAAATTGTTCATAGTATCCATGTTTTACACTCACATCAACATTTTCTGCATTGAATAGATTCAATGAGAAGGTGATTGAAGGTTGGGAATCCTTATGCGGTAGGTATGACATCTTAGGAAAAGGCTTCTTCTTCTACTGTTTACTGTACGTGTTGGCTTTTTCCTTCTTTTCTTTGACAGGGGTGATGTCTTTCGTTTCTGACCTGAGTAGAGACTGATGAGTGATGCATTGTTTCTCGGCCTTTTTAAACCTTTTACATTTTGTTTTAATCTCTCGTCAAGGGTTCACGCACTGGAACTAAGATTTTCCGGAGCACTTTATTTAAAATCCTTGCCAGAGCCCCAATCGTATATTGTAAAGGATTCAAAATCTGTCGCAGCCGGTACAATATATATTCTAGCCAGAGGTAGTGCAGAGCGAAACAGCTAAGCAAACCAACTGCCAAGACCGTAGCCGGACATTGACGAGCGACCTTTGTAATAGTCTATTCCATTGCCCTGTTGTTTTGGGCCAAGAGTGTTAACATAGCAGTCAATATCAGGATAAATGAATACCACTTTTCTATTAGACATCTTGTTGTTGAACGATGGGACGAAAATGGCGTGTATTCACAGCCAAACCTTTTGATATTGCTAGAGGATCACTTAATTCAATTCTTAGTGTTAACTGAAAGAGTTCCAAATAGGAAGTGTTTACGGAAAAATACTGAAGATGCTTTATATTGTGGTGGTGAATATGTTCTTGATTGGTTTTTCGTTCAAGAACTCGTAGGAGGGGAACATTGCTATTGCCAACCCGGGATGTTTCCACAAATGAAGCGTAGAGTGTAGAGAAATATACAAGTGTCCGTGGAGAAGGCAGGCGGGTAGTCAGCAAAAATGAAATTAGTGTTTCCGGCACTTTCGCCGTTGATTATATTGAGCTTAAAGCCAAGAACATCCTTTAGATTATCATTGAGAATAACCTTTTCATTGGCAATAAGTGAACTAATGTAGATCTTGCACTCCTCCTTTGAATAGTTGAAATGAAAAGCTCGTTTTTTACGAGCGGAGATTCTTTTATTAATAGAACGGCATAAATCATTCGTACAGGTGAGTTCTTCATAAGGTAATTCAATATATGGATAATTCATCCAACTGATCTTTTGAATTTGTTCTTGATCACCTGAGGGTGGCGGCCAATCATAGGGTCTAATTTCTATATCATATTTACGATCTTTTCTCAGGATATCATATGTATTTTTGAGAATACAGTCGACAAGAGCCACTTCATACGTGCCGTCGAATTTGATGGTGGGAGAGAGTTTCATCCAAAAATCACTTGTTCTATTCAAATAATTGTAAAGAGGATCTGAAACATTGAAAGTCACATAGAAATCATTGGGCATTGTTAATATCTTCAGCACTGACCCAAGAATCAAAATCAGAGTTGTATCCTAGCCAGCGAACAAGCAACTGTCTCTTGCCCCTACGAGTACGACTCTTAATATCTTTTCAATTTGATAAAATTCACTAGTGTTTCTAACTTTTTGCAGTTCATATTCATAAAAACCGCCGAGAATCTCATCATCTTTGGTGTCTCGCAGCCGATATGTCATGGGTTCAGTGTCTAGGATTTTGGACACTTTAAATAGTTCAGTGCTCCATAAAATAATTGCCCTATTCAAAAATATTGGTGGTTCTATTAATTCGAACAGTATCACCAACATTGAATTTCTTCTTTTCGTCTCATTGCCATCGGAATATTGCTTTAGAAAAGCATCAAATGTATTTTCACTGCAATGAACGTCCCAAGGGCTTGAGTTGGACAGGGATCGATGGGGTCGTTGGTTGTATACTTGCATGATTTTATCTAAATCATGAATAAAATCAGGTGTATTTTTTCAGTGTACAATATCTTGAAATTAATAGACGAATCGTTCTTATCAATCATTCAGCCAATGCAGCCTTTATCGGGCCGTGACTATGATAAAGTGTTGTATTATATTTCAATAGAACCTTTTGCACATGGAGATTAACAAATTGCTACCGCGATCTGATTGAATTTTTCTATAGCAATCCTGTTCAAGAATACTTTCTAAAGCATGAGCAACTTCAACACCTCTCTTTGATTGCAATGGAATGGCATAGGCTTAGTGACTAAAGACACTGATTGCCACTAGAATATATTTGTAGGATGCATTGTGACTTCGTTGAATCGCGTCTAAAGTTAAAAGATCAGTTTGCATTATATGCAGAGGGAAAAAGGCTTTAGTTTGTCGATATTGTTTGCCACGAAGCCTGCAATTCCGATGCAGTCTGTAACTCGGTTCATTTTCTAGATACTCTTTTGCTTTTTTTAATGTGCTGCCATCTATGTTAGAGGTATTTTTAAAAAGCGTTGTGGGGGAATTTAGACTTCCCGCTTCACCAATATTTTCATAGACATGCTTCAGAACTTCAACCATTTTGAACGCAAACACGTAGTGTAATGTCAACTCTCCTTTTGCACACTGGAGGGTGAATCAATCCGTCTTCGCTTTTGACTAGCAGCCGCAGGTGTTACAAAATCACTGCTGCTGCTGCTGCTAGTATTTTCCAATATTGAATCTTCTTCTTTTTTAAATGGTGTTGGTGTTGTTGGAGGACTATATTCCCTTAGTTTCGTTAGAATTTGCTTATTGCCAATAGGACTTTTGGGGAAGTTTGATGCATTTAGAAAGGTATATAGATTATTGTTAAATGCTAAAAGTCCTTTACGATTCGTCACCATATCACAAATTAAATCAACTAGATTATAACTTTTCCCCTGAATTATAATTCATTTCCCTGCGCTGTCAAATTGAACTTGATCACCACCAGTTTCCAACATGAGATATGATAATACTCTTTTACTCTGTTCTCGATAGGTCACTGTCAATAGGTTTCCAATTGTTGACACTATAGAATTCAATTTCTTCTCCTTGGATTGCACTGCTGAATCTTAAGGAGATGTTTCCCGTTTAGAGGGATCTGTGACGGCGGGTCTCTCACGATAAGGTCTATGTTTGTCCACACGTCGCAATGCATCTTGAAGTAAAACTAGCTTTTTGTCATCGGCAATATTCTCATCATTTAATGAATTTGCTTAGATTGTCTTTAAAATGTTTGACGGGCGAGAGGATAAGTTCAAATGGCGTCAATATATAGGATTTAGCCATTCTCTAGAGACAACTGTTTACAAGTCCTGCAATTATTGGCAGTAAAAGTGTAAAAAAGCTACCGCCCGCTTGAAGGAGACGTTTTCTTTTAAAAATTTTTCCCTTGTTTTTGCAAGCCAAGGCGCGTACAGTGGAACGATGTTGCTTTGTCTGTTGTGTGACACCTCCTGTCAAGTTACATTGCCGTCAGTTAAATTTAAACAAGTTCAGATATTAGATTAATGAAATCAGTGTCAACACCATGTTTGAGTATAGTCTTCCTGAGTGGGGGTTTTGAAGTGCCTAAAACGGAAAATAAATGCCGTTGTTCGTGTAGTTTCTTCAGAGTCATAATGGCAACTAATAGCTTTTTTTACTGTTCACCGGAAGATATACAGTAATTTCTTTGTCGAAAATATCTGTGACTACACGTAGATCCTCGGGTTTGCTCTGATTAAGATCTAGCAAAATGTAGCCGTAGGGCTTATTTTCGCCTGAGTGTACGCTGACAACAGAAATTTGGGAGCGCCGGGGTATATTTGCTTATTGAGATTTATTAGCGAGATAGAATCTCGAACAACTCGCTAGATAATATAGATGGTGCAATTCAGAGCAAGGGTTCTCATACATTTGCTTTGATGAAACAGATTGTGTAGAACTAGGATTATGGAAACTTGTTCATGATGAGAGCGAACGGTAAACAGCTGTAGCATTTCTGTGAGAACTGTTCAATGGATTCAGCCAAATCATCAATAATCAGCCACGAGTTTGGTTCAATACTATTGAAAACATCAAGTCCCCGTATGAATTGTATTGGTATAGATGTGGCAATAGCTTTTATTTGATCGTAGGACTCCTGCCAAATTCTATAGCAATAATAATTTTTTTTGGTTTTTCCAAAAACATTTTATTACAATTTTGAATTATTTTAGCTAAAAGTCGTTTTCCCCAGACATTGATGGACCACACAGAAACGACCTGAATGGTGTTTTAAATTGATACATACTACTGTTGACAACAGTCAGACTACAACTTACTGTAAACCACACTTTTCCAATGATTAAGTAGTAATTTTCCCATAGATCTATCTAGAACGTTAACAACAAAAACAATATTTCATTCATTTATTCGACATAAAAACCACTTGTTCAACATGAACATGTTTATTGAACCAAAACACTTGTTCAACACAGAACAAAAACTCTATTTCTTACAACATGAACAATATTATTAACATAACACATTTGTTCTTCAAGAACAACAACGACTTTATATGTACAACAAACACTTATTATTATAAAAAACACTTTTTGTCCAGCAAGAACACTATTTGCACGCACACATTTTTTTTGTACAGCAGCACTATTTGTACAACACATAAAAAACATGAACACGAACAGCACAATTGAACACTTTGAATTTATTACCTCCACCCTCCGGGAACCAAGGGTCGGCTTGCGGTTGAGACCCCCCCTCCCCCACCCCCGGGAGCAACGGGCCAAAGGCCGGCCCGCGGTTGGGACCCCCCATTCCCGGGGTCGCTGTTGGAACAAATTTTATACAATAGTCGCCATCACTGCTGCAGGTTAGGTTAGGTTGGAGCATTTAATTCATGAAAGGTTTAGGTTTGGGATTACGTTAATTCATGAAAGGTTAGGTGTGGGTTAGGGTTGGGTTAAAGTATCAGATTAGGTTTGAGTTAGGTTAATTTATCCACACCAAGTTGATTGCGATAGTCTACACATTCAAGCCGGTCTGAAATTCTATAGTGGCCATGGGGGAGTACATTTACACCATTCTCGAGCACAAAGACTTTGTCGGATATACATGACATTGCATTCTTTTCCACTCTAACAGTATATTTTTTATACTTTAGAGAGTGAATTGCAAGCACTTGTGCTCTCTACACGCCTGCTTTACATCCCTGTTATGAGTTTCCACGCAATATACTTTAGGACCCGGGAACACCCCATTGGATATCAAATCACTCCCCGTCTCTGATTTTAACATGAGTAGTTGAGTGGGGGCCTGAAGTTTCACCAACTCGGGGTAGAGGGACGGATTCCAGTTAGTGAAATCCATCCGCGAGCTGATGTGTTCCCCATTTTCTAAATCTCCCAATAAATCCCCGGTTTTTACTTTTAACAGCAGAGTATCTGTATCCCCATAGTAAACTTTAACCTTCACCTCCCTTGGACAATGTACCTTGCACACATTGTAAAAAAACGACAACATGAGCATTTTGGAAATTTCAAGTACTGAACTACCTCTTGGTAAATTCTTGTTCAGTACCACATTTCTCTTTTTCCTGTGTAGAAGAACCGTGCTTGTCTCTATGCTCGTGAACAATGTAAAATAGGGGTCTGCAATAATTCGTGCACACTCTTTAGGGTCAGTTACGACGTCGCAACGAGATCTTTTCCGTATGCTTTCACACATTTTTCCAAAGGCTGAATTTAGAATGAGCTTGTACGTTTCCTTCTCTACTTTAGTGTTGCCCGAGAGCGTTTTTCAACAAAGGTATCGATAAAAGTCTTTAAATAGGGTTCTTGACTGAATTGCAGGACCTTATGTATTTTGGTGATCTTGAAACCATTGTTCATCATCCAGTGCAAAAGTACATGATGAACAACGATATTCTCTTTAGGGTCCAGATCTACAATCAGTTTCTGCTTGGAGGGGGTCCAGTGCATCCCAATAACCTTAACCAATGATCGATTGTATGAACTCAGTGAGTTCTTGGTCACTGGTCGATTGATACAGGGGAAAACAAAATCTCTGACTGAATCATGAAGCGCCAATGGAATGTGACCATCAATTTCAAAGAACCATCCTTGTGGCCCATTGCCTTCGACGGTGTTAATGTCGGGGAACTCACAAGGATTCTCAAGCCATTTATAGTTCCCATACGGCAAAGAGTAGTGAGACATTGCTGAGGGATATAACGAGTTCATGTCTAAGAAAACTGCATTTGACTTTACACCAGTGTCTTGCCCGCTTGGATCTGTTGTCAAAACGCGATCTCCATGAAAACATACCCACCCCTCATTGACCTTTCTACAAAAAGGTGTCAATCTACATCAGTTATCAAGCCTATTTCTTCCTACTAATTTTTAAAATCAAGTCCATCATACCAAATGTGGTGTGGAAAAATAATAGCCTATATCTAGTCCAAACTCTGAATAGATTTGATCTGTTATTTTACAGACAATATCTAACAGAGCTAAAACGTCACTGGCCAAGTACAGTTCACAATAATCCCACCCATTTTTACAATTACCCTTAGCCCAAACCTTCTTGGCAAATTCGTATTCTTCGGCTGTGCATTCACTGTGGGTGAGGGAATTATAGAAAGCTTAAATTTGAGGTAGTTTCTCCTCGCTTAAGCCAGCGCCAGAACAGTAATAGTCGTATGCATATATACCTTTGCAGGTCAATAGGTCATACATTTCACTGTCTGAAAAGTGCTGTTTCAGCATAGGAAAACTATCAAAATTGTCAATTTTCTGCACTTGAATCAATTAACTCAATGCCTTGGAAAAAAAACTAAAAGAATCTAAAAGCCTGATTTTATTCAGGCACGTGTGCCCATGATTCACTACCTGTCATTTCAACTCGAATAGCACTAGCTTCTCTGCTGATTTGGGGATGATATTATAGGTAAATGAATTGTTTATCCATGGACTATCTACTCCTCCTCCCTCCCTGTGCATACTTGCCAAAGCCGGTAAAATAAAGTTTAAATCATCATTTGCGTTGTGAATAAAAACTGAAATAAAAAAACTGTTGGCTTACATTCACATTGCATGATTGATGTGCTACCCCTCTAAAACTACTACCCCCTGATGATATTTCCTGCCATAAGTGATTGTGGTCCCTGACTTTCCCCTTCCCCCCTCTTTTCCCCCTAGTCCCTTTCCCTTATCCCCCTCTTCAAACTCCCACTTACAACCCCAGCATATGTTTTTATCGCGAGACGATACTCTGCAGACAATAACATTGGGTAACGTGTATTGCTCAAACAAGAAATAGCGTCATTTGCAGTGCCAATTAATTTGGTCAGTGCCTTGACCATGCACTCACCCTCATCCAACGTTTCAACTATTTCTAACAACTGCATAGTGTTAGAACTGTCTCTTTTTGTGCGTGGGCGTAGGAAACTGCAATGGCTCGATGTTCTTTGATTCGATTCGGAAATCGAAGATCGTTCACTTCCACTAGCTATGCCTCACAATTCAAAGAGATTTTAGTTTTTTGGAGGAGGGTATTTTCAAAATTTTTAAAACTTAAAATGGCCCTATCCTCCGAAACTGTTTCCACTGACTGGTAGCCATACCGTCTACAATGCTTCATGTGATTTTGTAACTTTAAATCGCTACGTAATAGTGACAGGCATGCTGGACAGTAGAAACGTGACCCTAAATCCCTACCCCCTCCCAGAACTCTACTGATGTCTGTAATTGGGTTGAAATGGCCAATTGCATTGGGTTCACTAGGTGGTGTGTACAAAAACCAAACTCAGTGCTTCACCAATTCAATCGACGGGTTCCTTACTGGGAACACCACCCCCTTCTTATTAGAACGAACCCCATCCTCAAATTCAGTTTCATATTGAATCACAGCAACGCCGATTTTTAAATGGGCATTGGTCCTTTCAAAATATCAATGGACCTTAGCGTTACTGGGTATTTTTCCCTCTAAACAAGAAAAAATCTACAATGGGAAAATCGGACCCCACCTTCCCATGTACAGCCCAATATTCAAAATTTTTCTTGGTGGCTTCACGTAATAGAGGCTCGAATGCTGAAGTGAGGAAAGCGTACATGAAACATTTTTGACCTGTTTTCAAAACAGATTCGTTGAACGCCTTTGCAACCCTCTAAATCTGGATTATATTTTAAAACTCTAGACCCCTCAGACGCCCCACCTGCCCCCCTTAAAATAAAATCTTTTTAAATTTACAAATATTAACGCTTAAATTTTCAACAAATAAAACCACAGTCCCCCTACAATTTTCACTATAGTTTTCGAGATGCGTAATAATCTGGTCTATCTAATCCATAAAAACACCCTCAAAATTTTCTAAATGTGGATAGACCACTCGTATCTCGGTATATACATAATGATGATAAACCTCGCTTTTACCCTCATTTAAATAAAACACCTTTAAAACAATTGAAACCTTAATTGAATAACCCCCCCCTCAATTGAATAGGGTTTTCTAGCAGTGCACGAATTCTGTCTACATATTCATGGACAATTTCTATAGGATCAAACACAAAATTACCCCCCATAAGCGAATTAAAAGGGTCCCCAAAAGTGGCAGTGTAAACGACTATCGTATTTAAAATTGAATTTGACAGTTGGAATTCAGGAAATGTTATAAATTGGGTATTTTCAACCTCCCCTCCCCCTCTTGTATATTATCACCACCCCCTTCCCCGTATTGTTCAATAATAGAATGGTTCGATGCCACTTCATTAGTTCGAAGTGGATGTATTTAATCTGAGGGGGGAGGGTTCCCTGTTAATTCCCGGGTAAAATCATCTAAAAGCTTTTAAGTGTTTGGACTTAGCAAAGGTAAGTCCCATAAGTCCCCCTGCTCATTTGCGCTAGTATCAAAATTAAAAGAAAATCAGTTAAAAAATTGTCAATATTATCTGGAATTTCAAGTGAATTACCATTCCATGGTGAATTGTTGGAGAGCTCCAGAGGCGCGTCTTCTTCTCCAACTGATGAGGACAGTGACATGGAATATAGTACCAATACAACCTAAAAAGGAAAATAGCTTATTTTCAAAGTGTAAAAATCACCCTACTTTTAAAATCGGATTATTATTTAAAACGCGCTTAGTAGTAGTAGCAGTATGCATATAGTAGCATTTATTTAATTCACTGTTCCCTACTCTATATATTCTGAAAGTTCCAACTTAATATAAGATATTTACAATCTAAAAGATGACATAGTATCTTTTGATTTTGTTCAAACACCCCCTCAAAAAATTTCATATTAATACTCTTTATCTGCTTTGAAAAAAAACAGGGGTCTTTACTTTGCAGTCTAACTCCTTCAGGCCATATACAACTCTTTCCGATATAAAATTGTTTTTATAATATCTGTAGAAGCAAGGTGAAACATTCGTTAATAAAGCAGTTTATATCGCAAAGATTTTGCTATTTACTATGGGAAATTATGTCCGGAATATCATGCCTTTTTTGGCTTCACTAAGAGAATTCAGCTGGCTTAATGTATGCAATAATTGACATGATTCAAAATGGAGAACGGTATATTTCCTTTTGGAGAAAAATGTCTGTTAATATCTCTGACACGCTTTTACTGTGTTGAAAAATGATGAAATGAATGACTTAAAAAAAGTTAAAAAAAAGTCTTACTTCTAAGTCCCTTAAAACTCGGGGAAAACTATAATATTCTAGTGAAAAAAAACATTATTAGTTTCAAATGGCGAGATAAAAGGCTCTCTAACAGTAAACTAGAAATTAGCGAAAAATAGTATTATGAGGTGGAAAAAATAGCGAAGATGTCTGCAGTAGGCAGAGAAAATAAGGCGATAGGAAAGTTTAAAAAAGAGCGGTTTGTTTGACAAGCAAAAATAATTATATTATATTTAGGTATCTCTGAGGAGAGGGAGCAGTGAAATTTAAAACAAGGGGTGTGAGGGAAATTATAGCGAAAATTACATTTTAAAGTCTTCTACAAGCTTGTATTAAGTTGTAAAATAGTTTTGTTAAGATATTTCTATAACCTGGTCCTGAATAATAGAAAAAAGTGAAAAGACAAAGTAAAGAGTAAAAGGCTCGCTAACAGCTAAAAAATAGCTTATTTGATTGAAAAAAAATTACTAACGTCTTCAAATTGATCAAACACTTGACAGGAAGCTGGAGGCTTGGACATTACACGACAGGGAGCCATTGGTTGGTCTATGACTTGCCTGGAGGGGCAAACCCTTCTATCTTGCATGGAAGGGTCAGCACTTGACAGAAACAGTTGAGGAGAGTGCACTGACACTTGAAGGGGAGCTGATAGCTCAGATATTACTTGAGAAGGAGCCGATGTTTGGCCTACGGCTTGTCTTGAAGGCCCAGGCATTGCAGCTTGCACGGAAGGACCCATAGCTAGACTGGGGCTCTAAGGGTGCGCATTTTTGGCTTGTAATAGGACCACAGAAGGCCCCGCAGCATAACTAGGGTTCAAGGGGGCAGCATCTTGTCCGTGTAGGGTGGGGATAGTCACATTCTCGCCTTGCTCATGGAGTGCAGATGGACCTGGTAAAGCATGAGGGGGGATACATGGGACGGTGATGTCCGTTTCTTGTATAGATGTGGTGGCGGTGGCGATGCCACTGGCTTGTATAGTGGGGCTCACCATATTATGAGAAGCCACCCTTTCTCTTTTCGGTTTTCTGCCAGGTTGCATAGAGGCTTGCGCTGGGGCTGCCTCACCCTCTCTTGCTCTCTTTGATGGAGGGGGGCATTCTTCATAATTGTCCTTAAAAAGAAGAAAAAATTTAGTATTGAATAATGATCCCCTTTTTACAGAAGAAAAATTATTACCCCCGCCCCTAACCATAATTTTGTCTAGAAAGCATTTGTCTCAAAGAAGCCCCTCCCCCCTTTTCAGCAAAGCAAAAAGTTAAAATTTGCGAGAAATATACTAGGCTTAGAAATCAAACGTTTTTACTACACAACCTGTGACAAAATAAATCTTGAAAATCAGTACTGTGTAGCCTTAGGATAGAAATCAATGTTTCTATTTTTACCATTTAGAAAAAATTTAAAAGTTCCAGTCTATAAGCTTTAAATTAGATAAAAAAGATTGTTAACACACAGCTTATAGGCCTAAAATTTGCGATCATAGGTAAAAATGCTATTCAATTTACGTATAATATAGTCTTCATGCAACTCCTAAAGACTTTTCTTTCTAGCCTTGTGTATCAAAGTTAAAAACCATAGTTTTCACGCTCCCTCCTGAGAATATAAAAGAAACTTTATCGGAAGAAAGCTAGACAAAATTAAAAACATGTCTAGAGACGCAACGCATATTTTTATACATTATTCCTCTATGGTCAAAGGTTTACATAATTTAAAAGGTTCTGCGCTTCAGTAAATCTTGTATCTTTTTCTTAAACCCCTTCTCTTTTACATAATGTCCTAAAAATATTTGTTAGGCATTAATTTTGGAAATAACTCGTTTCTCTCTACCATAGATATATGTGAGGTTAGTTAACGCAATCTCTTTCTGAGTGAAACTGTTTTTAATTTGACGGGAAAAAGTATCATTTACAGAGGAAGCTTTTGCTATCCAAATTCATAAGGATTTAGCAAAGCCGGATGTACTTTAAAGGGTTCAATAATTACAGCTGTTTAAATCTTTTGCGGAAACGCTTAAGTCAAGCCGTAGTGGCTTAATAGCTAAGGGTTGAAAGAAAGTTGACTGTCACTTTTAGGTAAGAATAAATTTATCAAAAACAGAAGTATTTCCACTGAAAGAATTAAAGTTGTAAACAGGGGGGAGGGGTGATGGTTTACATTGTAAAAAAAGAATGTATTTTACGCTTTCTATCGAGTATAAACATCATATAGTTGAGTTTGTATTTTTACGGGAGGGGGTATCCCCTGAATTTGAATTTACTGGAGTGGGATTATTAAAAATGATTTAATTTGGAAATAAACTAAGAAAATTTACTAAACTGAACTCACATTATAAATCGATGTAGCCAGAGTTTCCAAATCAATGTTCGATGCTTGTTCAATTGTGTCTTAAAACTAAGATAGTTGAATCACAACGCATGTCCGTGATATACAAAATCTCAAGGGCAAATTTTGATGTAAAGGGAAACCTTACATAACTTCCCTGATTGGCTTAGAAAGAAACACGTGATCCTGTTCCCGTTAGACTCGATCAATACATTCCCCACCGATTATGTAAATCAATTTCTCAGAAATCTACTTCCCCTCGAGTGGATCAAAACATTGTCTATGTGGTTAGAATTCAATGCGCATTTGAAAACTTTGCCCTGGAGTCATTACACCTAGAAACAACAAATAAATCGACTTTGAAAAAGGGGGCATTGACCCCATTAGACTCGATCAATAATCCTTGAATAAATTATAACCTGTCAGCGTTAGACTCAATTATAGATGGGAGCACGGTGTTCGTCCTGGGCTGGTACCCCTTTCACTACTGTTATGCCCTGGGGACATATATGGTTCTTATGGAAGGAATGCTCGTATGAACTTCAGAGAGGGCTCATTTGTTTGGAAATTGAAAGTTTTAGTTCACTTTTTAAGCGTCAAAAGATATCGTAGGGTAACCAGCTCCCCCCAACCCTTTTTTCCAAATGCATCAAATAAAAATTTTAAGATAGCTATTTTGTTAAAAATAGTTCAAAGATCATATAACAAAAATTCCAGTGTAGACACACCCCCAAGGGCCCGGGGGCAGGCGTTGTAAGCTATGCCCTGGGGACATATATGGGTCTTATGGAAGGGATGCTCGTATTAAGTTCAAAGAGGGCTCATTTAATTGGTTATTGAAAGTTCTAGTTCACTTTTTAAAAGTAAAAAGAGATTAGAGAGCACCTAGCCCCCCACCCTCCACGCCCTGTTTTCCTCAAACCCATCCGATAAGAACTTTGAGATAGATTTTTTTTAATAGTTCAAAGACCATATAACGAAAACTCAGGGGTCAACACAGCCCCCTAGGGTCCGAGGGTAGGTGTCGAAAGCTATTCCCTGGGGGAATATATGGTTCTTATTGAAAGGATGCTCGTAAAAAATTCAGAGATGGCTCATTTCATTCGAAATTGAAAGTTATAGTTCAGTTTTTTAGAGTCATAAGAGATTGGAGGGCAACTAGGCCCCCCCACGCCCCTTTTTCCCCAAATACATCCAATAAAAAGTTTTAGATAGCCATTAAGTTAAAAATTGCTCAAAAGTCAGATAACAAAAACTCAGTTGTCGTCAAAACCTCCCAGGGCCCGGGGGCAGGCATTGTAAGTTATGCCCCGGGGCATATATTGTTCGTATGAAAGGGATGCTCGTATAAACTTCAGAGAGAGCTCATTTGACAAGATATTGAAAGTTCGAACTCACTTTTTAATAGTCAAAAGATATCATACGGCAGCTAGCCCCCCCCCTCCCCCTCCCCTTCTTTTTCAAAACCCGTCTGATGAAAATTTTGAGATAAATATTTTGTTAGAAATAGTTCAGAGGTTGGATAAGAAAAAATCCGGTGTCAATAGAACCCCCCAGGGAACAGGGGAAGACGTTCTAAGTTTTTTCCTAAGTGCATGTATGGTTCTTATGAAAGGGATGCTCGTATAAACCTCATAGAGGGCTCATTTGATTGGAAATTGAAAGTTCTAGTTCACTTTTTAAGAGTCAGGAGAGTTAATCTAGCCCCTCCCCCCCACGCTATTTTTTCCCCAAGCCCATCCACTACAAATTTTGATATAGCCAGTGTTTTGGAAATTGTTCATAAATTAGGTAACGAAAACTCCCCCCAGAGCCCAGGGGATAGGCGTTGTAAGTGTTGTCCTGGGGGCGTATATGGTTCTTATGAAAGGGATGCTCGTATAAACTTCAGAGGGGGCTCATTTGATTCGAAATTGAAAGTTCTAGTTCAATTTTTAAGAGTCAAAAGATATCCGAGGGCAACTAGCCCCCCCCCCACGCACCCTTTTTTCCCAAGACCATCCGATAAAATTTTTATAATAGCCATTTTATTAAAAATAGTTCAAAGGTCAGATAAGAAAAATTCCTGTGTCGACGGAACCCGCCAGGGCCCAGAGGCAGACGTTGTGAGTAACGCTCTAGGGGCATATATAGTTCTTATGGAAGGGATGCTCGTATAAACTTTAGAGAGAGCTCATTTGATTGTAAATTGAAAGTTCTTGTTCAGTTTTTAAGAGTCAAAAGAGATCTGAGGGCAACTAGCTCTCCCTTTTCCACGCCCTAAATGCATCAGATAAAAATTTTGATATAGACATTTTGTTAAAATCGTTCAAAGTTCTAATAACAAAAAAACTCCGTTGTCGACACAGCCCACCAGGGTCCGGGGGTAGGCGTTGTAAGTTATGCCCTGGGGGCATATAAACGATCAAACAATCATTAAATAAACAATCAATGGAACGTAATCTAGGCAAATAGCATGGGAAGGAACGTAAGCCAAGCAAAGTATAACTTAGCACTCTACTGTTGTGCACTAAGATTAGTGAAAACAGGGCCACCAACGAGAAGGTTATGCACAGCAAGCTCAGTCCGCCCACCCCTTAGCATTAAATCCGACCCCCTCCTCCCATTTGTTGTGCAAATGGGAGGATAGCTCTATACACTGCAACGATTATATAATTCTCTCTAGATACTAAAATAATTTTAGTATTTTATGAAGAAAATAGGGCATGTTTGATCCTGGATCTTCTAGATGCGCTGCTAATTGTGTATAAATGCACTGAGATTCGTGAAAACAGTACTCCAATGTAAAGGTTTTACACAGCCAACCCTGTCCACCCCCTAGCATCGAACCCGACCCCTTAATATCCTCCCAATAACAGTGCAAGTAAATATGTATATGTGAGTCACTTAGCTCTATAGACTTCTTGTCCATGGTTATCACCTATATAAGTTTGTTCAATTAATTGTTACTTATCCTTTCAGGTCATATAATGGAGGCAGCTAGGTTATAATATTTCTATAGAAATTAATTATGGTTAAATTATGACATCCTCAAACTAATTATGAAATAATCAATTATCAAATTAATTATGATATCCTTCCATTTGCAGCGCAAATTGGAGGATAGGTCTGCCCAGAGATAGCTCTATAGACTTCTTGTCCATGGTTATCACCTATATAAGTTTGCTTAATTAATTGTTACGTATCCTTTCAGGTCATATA
This sequence comes from Artemia sinica, assembly GCA_027921565.1. Lineage (NCBI taxonomy): Eukaryota > Metazoa > Arthropoda > Branchiopoda > Anostraca > Artemiidae > Artemia > Artemia sinica. The sequence goes on from CM051270.1 coordinate 44,362,409, forward strand.
ATGGAGGCAGCTAGGTTATAATATTCCTATAGAAATTAATTATGATTAAATTATGATATCCTCAAACTAATTATGAAATCCTCAATTATCAAATTATGAAATTAATTATGATATCCTCCCATTTGCAGCTCTAATTGGAGGATAGGTCTGACTAAAACTATGTCTATAGACTTCTTGTCCATGGTTATCACCCATATAATAATTATTTGATCTTCCCATTTGCAGCGCAAATGAGAGGATACGTCTGTCCAACCCCCTAATGATAGCTCTATATACTGCTTGTGAATGGTTATCTCTTGTATAAAGTTATTTTAGTTTATTTTAGCAGAAAATAGGGCATGTTTGATCCTGGATCTTCTGGATGTGCTGCTAGCTGTGTATAAATGCACTGAGATTCGTGAAAACAGTGCTCCAATATAAAGGTTTTACACAACCAACCCTGTCCGCCTCCTAGCATCAAACCCGACCCCTTTATCCTCCCACTAACAGCGCATGTAAATATGTGTCTGTGAGTCTCATAGCTCTATAGACTTCTTGTCCATGGTTATCACCTATATAAATTATCAAATTAATTATGATATCCTCCCATGGTTATGGGAAGATATGGTTATCTCTTGTGTAAAGTTATTTTAGTTTATTTTAGCAGAAAATAGGGCATGTTTGATCCTGAATCTTCTGGATGCGCTCCTAGTTATGTATATATGCACTGAGGCTCGTGAAAACAGTGCTCCAATGTAATGGTTTTACACAGCCAACCCCACCCGCCCCCCAGCATCAAATTTTTTGAAAAAAACAGTCGGTAAAAATGACCAGCCATTCGATAAAATCTCTTGGTCCTCCCCCCAAACCTCTTGGCTAGTAACGACACTAATTAGAAGTACACTATATATGGTGTATGTAAAGTTGTAAACTATTAGACAGTGTTTTGTTTACAAATTAGTAAGAGATTAAGAGTTTTCTTTGTTTTAAACTATCCTGTCTTTAGCTTTTCGAACTGTTAATACAGCTAAGATTCTCTTTCAATTTTTACCAAAACTTCCGCCAATGCTAAAATTCTTAAGAAGATTTACAGTAACGAACATCCTTAAACTGTCTGTTTCCATGGGTCTAACATATAGTTGATTAAATTTTGACGGAGGATTTTCTTTTTCATTTTGAACACGAGCGTTTACCAAAACTACAAAAGTCCACATGAAGGTGTTTTTCATGAAACGTTTAATACCTAATTTAAAACTATTTTATAAAAATATCTGACTGTTTGAATTTCTGCTTAAACTATTTAATTATATGATGTAATTTTTTCTTCGCCTTGAGTTAAAAAACACAACTATAATTAATAATTAAGTCAAAGCATATACTTGCATATTTTCAGAGCAAGAACAAAAAACTTCGGAAGTTTGGGTGAAACACAGTTCGATTTCGTGAGAAAGAAGATTTTACAAAAAAATTACATCAGAGAAACGATTCTCAGGATTCGTCATAAGGAAAAGTGGGTAAGTAAGATTTGGATTTCTGATAAACTAACATGAACTTCTCTTTTAAGTCTCACAAGGTGTCGTACAAAAAGAGAATTATAATTTTAAAATATAGTTGCAAAACTGATTCAAACTGATTAGAACTCAAAATGTGATTTAAGACACTTAAAATAACTTAAAATTAGATAAAACAGGACTCGAATTAAGAAATACGGACTCAAATTAAAATTTCTAATTTGGTGCCTGAAATCAAAGCGATCTTTTACATTTTATCTACGACGAATAAGATAGTTTTTATCATTTATCAAATACATTAAAAAATCCATTGGAAGATGATATTAATTTTTATGTCATCTGTTCTATTTTTAAATATTTATTGAGATATTTTTCAATTTTTTCAACAGTACTCTATCTCATACTTTGTTGTTTTCTTTATTAGTTAGTTGTTTGAAAAGAAAATATTCAGTACCAATATATTTACTAATGCCAGTATTATTATTTAAAATTTGCTTCAACACAAAATAACCTGAGGCCAATACATCTGCGTAATGTTCTTTTCCCTCTAAGTCAATTCAAGATTTTTTTTTTTTACTCCCTCCGAAGAAGTTCTCATTTCTCTTAAATATTTCGTTTCTAGGTCTGTCCAACCTCTTCGAGGACGACACGCTTTTCGTTTTTCCAAATGGATGACCGAAAAGCACAATATTTAGCAAACAGTTGTTTTTTAGCCGCAAAACATGTCCTAACAGTCTTTGTCTTTCTGTAGTTACAGCCATAGAAACTAAGATACAGCCCCATTTTTAAACGTAATGTTTGTAATACAGTCAGTGAAATTAGTACCCAAAATCACCCTTAGACAGTTCCTTTGGAAAACATCTAGCAAGTCCTCCCTCGTCTTCCAAAGCATTCACATTTCAGAATCGTTTTTCTTTTGTCATCATTGCAGCTTCCAATATTCTAATATGGGTTCATTTATGTATTTTCTTATTATTGCATACTTTGTTAATAACGAGAAATCATCCTTAAATCTTTACTAATATTGCTTCACACGAAAGTGAATCAGCTTGATCCCTATTCTTATTATCTTACATCAAATATCTCCCTCCATCATTCCTTGTCCTGCATGTATTTCATGTACAATTTGACTTGGTCCTTTTTAGCCTACATTAATCTTCCTATTGATGTAATTAGTTGTATAATATTCAAGGTTTTTAATTACTGTGAATATTTAATAGAAGCTGCAAATCCAGAATCTCTATTATCAACAGTGGAAAAAAGAATTTGAAAAATAGTTTAAAAAGCTTGTCTACTAGTTACGTGCAATGGAAGCGCATAAGTAAACTTTGTTTAAGTTTATGATTATATGAATAGAATAATTTCACAGAAGCAAAAAGAATCAATTTAAATTAAGTATTGCAATGTCAGATATGAACAGAGCCATTCCTAGGGAGGAAGGACAGTCGTTGCATTTACATTGGGTGCCCTAGCTTGGGTAGTGCCATGGCTGGGGGACTCCCCACTTAGATCAAATGTTTCACTGTGATTTGGCTTTTTATACTTATTTTTGAGTCGGGAGGGGGCGCTGTAATTAATTTTTCGCCGGGTGCCACCAACTCTAGGAACGGCTCTCTATATGAAAAATCATAAATTATTAGATTTATTTGGGCTATTGCTGCAAAACATTGAAAATAAAAAAAACTTGCAAGGAAACTTAGAAATGTTGCAATGGTGCACCTTTTAGCGTAAATGCATTGATTTTACTAACGGATACCTTTTACCAATGTGTGTCACAAAATTGCTCGGAGAATGTTACAGGTATTAATCTTGTGTTTTATGTTAATTTTTCATTTTTATAGATGCTGAACATCCTGAGAGATCACACAATCTTACATAGTCTTGGGGAAGATGAAATGATGAATGTGCAGCAGAAGCTGTATGAAAAAACCTGCCATAAAAATGAAATAGAAATTTTAAAAGAAACTTTTAAAAGTTTTGCCAAACTTTGATTTTTTTTTAATATTAATATAGGAGAGTTGTTTAATATTCGTCTCTTTTGATGATTTTGGGAGAAATCAGGAAATATACATATTCGATAATAGTATAAAAAAAAATTGACAGTAAAAAGGGTATGAAAGAATTGATGCATATGCCAGAGGCTACAATATAGGTACATTTAAGGCAAAACATGGATTACTCAAGATCTTGGGATTACATTAACCAAATTATGTTCAAAATGCTGGTAAAAAATGGAAACTGTTTCAGATATTAATGATGGCCATTAGGTGGTTCAACCATTCTGAGGTTGAAAGTGACTATTTCTCCATTTACTGAAAAACATTTCAGGGACAATGGCATAGCTGTAACACTTACATCGTTGGAAGTCAAAACGATGTGGGTGCTTCGTAGATCCATAGATTATCATTCTCTTACTTAAGTGGCCACAAAGTTCCACAAAATTAGTTTACCTTCTTCTTTATTTATATTGGCAGAAAAGAATTGGCAGAAAAGAATTTATAGACAAGTGAGAATTGTATTAAGGATTGGTTGTTAGACCGTGATCGTCTTCAGGGAGTAGGGGCTATGTACTTCTAATGAATAGTGTTTTCACTACAAACAAAAGTATGGCTACTGCCCGCTCCCCTTACGGTAAAAGCATCATTCTCTTACTTAAATAACCAATTATCTTATTTAGAATTATCATTCTCTTACTTAAGTGGCTACAAAGTTCTGCAAAATTAGTTTACCTTCTTCTTTATTCTGATAATTGGCAGAAAAGAATTTATAGACAAGTGAGAATTGTATTAAGGATTGGTTGTTAGACCGTGATCGTCTTCAGGGAGTAGGGGCTATGTACTTCTAATGAATAGTGTTTTCACTACAAACAAAAGTATGGCTACTGCCCGCTCCCCTTACGGTAAAAGCATCATTCTCTTACTTAAATAACCAATTATCTTATTTAGAATTATCATTCTCTTACTTAAGTGGCTACAAAGTTCTGCAAAATTAGTTTACCTTCTTCTTTATTCTGATAATTGGCAGAAAAGAATTTATAGACAAGTGAGAATTGTATTAAGGATTGGTTGTTAGACCGTGATCGTCTTCAGGGAGTAGGGGCTATGTACTTCTAATGAATAGTGTTTTCACTACAAACAAAAGTATGGCTACTGCCCGCTCCCCTTACGGTAAAAGCATCATTCTCTTACTTAAATAACCAATTATCTTATTTAGAATTATCATTCTCTTACTTAAGTGGCTACAAAGTTCTGCAAAATTAGTTACCCATTTTTTCACTTCGATTTTGTTACTTTGATATCAATTTTGCTACTTTGATGAATATTTGAGTAATTTTTTTTTAAGTTTGATTTTGAAATAAGTAATTTTTAAAAACTTGAAATTTTTTGCTATCAAAAACGAACAAAAATTAATAAAAAAAAAACTTTCCGAAAAATAATTTTTTCAAACAATAGTTAAGGTCATTTTAAACTTGAGAGTCATTGGCACTTACTGCGTCATTGGCACTTTACTGAAAACTGTGTGCGTCTTGAACAGTCTTGGAAAGTATAAACAACATCAAATTGAATATTTGATGTATAATGATATTAATTGTTGAAAGATCCATCAGTTCAAGAATTTATTTCGCTGTAATTGTATTTTTAAGGTCAATACTGTAAGAACTGGAAAAGAAAATATTTGTTATAAAATCCGTTTTCAGTTAAGCGCCAATGACGCAGAAGGCTTTTGGTTTTTATTTACAATTAGGAAAGGAGGCAGTATCCAAACACTTGTTTGTAAGGAAACTATATTCGCCTTTAACAACTTTAAAAAGAGCTAATAAATTAAACTTAATATTTGATGTATAATGATATTAATTGGTGAATGCTCATCAGTTCAAAATGTTATTATAATTTTAATGTTCATTTTCAATATTAAGTACAAAAAGAAATATTTGTCATAAAATTGGTTTTCAGTAAAGCACCAATGACGCATTAGGTCTTAGACTTTTACACTGAGAGAAGGAGGTCATACCCAAACTCTTATTTGTGGTAATTTTTGTTCGTTTCAAGCTTGATTTGCATATTCAATTTAAGATTCACTCATTTTAAGATTTATTTATTAATTTAAATTAATATCTACTGTATCTTTGTTTGCATTGATTGTTTATTTAATTTCTGTTCGTTTTTAGTTTCATTTATACTTCAATAGGAAAATAGTTTTTTTTTCGTTTTAAGCTTGATATTCATATTCAATCTAAGCATTACTCGTTTTAAGATCTATTTATTCATTTATATTAGTACTTGTTGTATGGTTTTGCTATGTTTGTTTATTTAATTTCTGTTCGTTTTTGGGTTTCATTTATTCTCTAATAGTAGTTTCTGGTCGTTTTGAGTTTGAATTTTAAAAGGTATTTGTATCTGCTGAGCTTAAGTTTAAAATGGCCTTTACTTTTCTTTGAAAAACTTATTTTTAGGAAAGTTTTTTTTAATTACTTTAAAAACAAGCTGAGATCTTAGAAACTTCCCACCCTAAAATAATTTTTTTAAGAAAACTGAAATGATATAAAACATTATTTTTACATGAAAAGACTATGCCAATAAGAAACGAACAGAAATTGAATAGTATTCGTGGTAGCGAGCTGTAAGTAAGGAGCGACTCAGCTTAATAGTAACCAAAACTTTAAAAAGCGGAATTTGACATCAATAGATGTATCAAACAAATCAACTTATTATGCTGATTTAAAATATATAATTTTCAACAAGTTTACAGTTACCCATCAAAAACTACGAGCTATAGAAAATTTGCGTGATATTTGAAATAGGGAGAAACACCCCCTAAGATTCAAAGAATCTTATTGAAATCACACCATAATATTGAGCATACCAGAGAACTCTATTGCAGAAGTTTCAAGCTCCTGTATGCAAAAATGTGCAATTTCGCTAGTTTTGCCAGAAGACAGATAATAGATGCGCATTTATTTTATTTTTGTCTTGTTTATTTTGCCAGGGAGTAATCGCAGTGAAATGAGTTATTTATTGTATTATCTAAATAAGAAAATTACGTTTAAAATGTTTTAAGTTTTTAAACTTAATAAATTAAAAATTATTAAAATTTTAAAGAATATATATCAGTGTATATATACTGATGTATATTCCTTATATATATACCGTATTTGCCCCCAGGGCATAACTTACCTTACCCTACGGGCCTTAGGGGGAGGGTGTCATCCTCAAAGACATAATTCCCGGTCCTTTCAATTACATTAAACAAAATGGCTATGTGAAAATTCTGATTGGATATGTTGTGGGGAACAGTGGGCGTGAGAGTGGGGTTAGTTGCCCTCCAATCTATTTCGGCTATTCCAGAGGGAGTAACCACACTCTAATCACTCTGAATCTTAAAAAAGGCACTAGAACTTCACTATAGCATCTTGTTTTCAATCAAATGAGCCCATTCCCAAGTTTTTATGATCACTCTTTCTATACATACCTTATATGCCCCAGGGCCATAAATTATAGCCCTTGCCCTGACGGCTGAGGGGGGTTGTCATCCTTCTAGAAAAAATTTCTGTATCTATCAATTACGCTGAACAAAATGGCTATCTCAAAATTTGGGTTGGATGTTCTTAGGGTAATGGTAGGTTTGGGAGGTGGGTTAGTTACCCTCCAATCACTTTCAACTATTCAAAAGGGCACTAGCCCTTACAGTTTATAATCGAATCAGCCCTTTTTGAAGTTTCTACAACTCTTTCAATGCGAAGTGCCCTGGCCTAAAACAAACCAAAAATAAATTAGAACAAATAACTAATACATTATGCCTAAATCATCTGCCAATGCAGCTACTGAGCAACCTATGATAATACTTCAAGCAATTACTATGGACTAAACTTCATCCCTTACCATAAACTAGCAAATACTCTAACCCGGATCTTCACTACAAAATATATCATTTACTATGGGCAGCAGTTAGTCGTTAAGTGTAACGATTCTTTATTTAATAAATAAATATTTAAGTTACTATGAGCTAACGTTCGTTCTTTATTATTATCCTAATGTTCGTCTTTAAGTATAATTCCAGCCAATAGAGTTTTCTTGTTATTCAAGCCAAGGGATTATAAATTTTCTATATATGGGTTTCGAACACAGCGATTCTAATAGTGTACTTCTTTATTTAATAAGACACTATTTTCAGGAGTTATGGGCTATTAAATTTTTTAGTATTTGACGTGTTCGTCTCTTACTAGGTTTCTAGCTACCGCTGCAATTCAAATTATATCTCCTTACGTTGAAATTACAAACAGGAAAAGGTCTACGACTTTTTCTCACCTTTAATAATAAGCAACGAATCTCAGAGAATCAAGTAGCTAAGTAAGTCAAATATCGCACCATACCCTAGGAACGTTTACCAATGATGATATTGCCACTAAAAGATAAGGCTACTACTATTAATTAATATTTTAGTTACGATGACCTTGCGTTCGTTCCTTGTTAAAATTATAGTATTTTTTTTACTATGGGACGTGATCGTCTCTTACTATGTCACAAGCTATCGCTGCAAACCAGATATATCCTTCTATCGAGCCTTTATGTACTACTACGTATGATTATGACGTCATTGATCAAAATTGTACATGAAAAATGAAGTTTTTCGTAAAAAATTGATTGTAATTAAAAAACATTTTTTAGTTAAAAACTTTCAGTAGACGTGGAAATCTCCTTTAAAATGAGCCATTAAACAGCTCTGTACAATGTTGCAGTGCCAAGCTGAAAGTGTTGAAAAGAAAATGACAAGAAAAAAATGCCCTCAATGCAGAATATCGTGGTTTCAGCCAGTTTTCTTGATTTTCAAACCGATATATTGATCTTGTCATTCAAGCCAAGGGACATTTAGCTTCCTGTATAGGAGTATTAGACAAGGTGGCTCTAATAGTTTACTTCTATTTCTGATCTGGCTCTAGTTTTAGGAGCTATGGGCCGTTTTTTACGATGGGACTTGATCGTCTGTTACTAGGCGGCAAAATGCTGATGCAACCCGTATTAACCATACAGATCTTCTATTTAAGGTCTGTTAAATACCGTTCATTTTTCTCTTTTTTTATTCTTTAGAATAAAGAGCGAAGGATTGAACAGCAGCGGTCCTTATATACATAATATAGTCCCCATTTATAATGAACCATATAGATCCTTTAAGTAATTTTGAGAGTTAAAAGAAATTGAAGGGGTACCAGCCTCTCCCCACGCCCATTTTTCCCCAAATGCATCCGACAATCATTTTGAAATAGCCATTTTGTTAAAAATAGTTCAAAGGTCATCGACATACAATGTCGATACAGAGTCAGGGGCAGGCATTGTAAGCTATGCCCTGGGGGCATATATGGTTCTTATGAAAGGGATGCTTGTATAAACTTCAGAGAGGCTCATTTGATTGGAAATTTAAAGTTCTAGTTCACTTTTTAAGAGTCAAAGGAGATCCGAGGGTAACTAGCCCTCCCCCACAGCTTTTATCCCCAAACTCATCCGATAAAAATTTGAGACAGCAATTTTATTATTTTATTAAAATAGTTCAAAGGTCAGATAAGAAAAACTCCGGTGTCTATAAAAACCTCCCAGGGCCCGGGGCAGGCGTTCTAAGTTATGCCTCGAGGACATATCTGGTTCTTATGGAAGGGATGCTCGTATAAACTTCAAAGAGGGCTCATTTGATTGGAAATTGAAAGTTCTTAGTCGGTTTTTAAGATTCAAAGGAGATCGCAGGGCAACTAGCCTCCCGAACGCCCTTTTCCCCCCAAACCCATCCGGTACAAATTTTGAGATAGTCATTTTTTTTAAATAGTTGAAAAATTAGATAACAAAATCTCCGGTGTCGACACAAACACCAGGGTCCGGGGAGCAGGCGTTGTAAGGTATGACCTGAGGGTGCATATATTTCTTAGGGCAACTTCCCCCCCCCACCAACGCCCTTTTTCTACCAAACCCATCCGATAAAAATTTTGAGACAGCCATTTTATTAAAATAGTTCAAAGGTCCGTTAAGAAAAATCCTGTGACGACGCAACCCCATCAGGGCCCGGGGAAAGGCGTTTTGAACTGGAAGGGATGCTCGTACAAACTTTAGAGAGGACTCATTTGATTGGAAATTAAAGGTTACAGTTCACTTTTTAAGAGTCAAAAGACATCCGATGGCAACTAGCCCCCCAACCCCACGCCCTTTTCGCTAAACTCTTTCGATAAACATTTTGAGATAGCAATTTGTTAAAAATAAGTCGAAGGTCAAATCAGAAAAACTCCAGTTTCAATAAAACCCCCCAGGGCATGAGGGTAGGTGTTGTAAGTTTTGCCTTGGGGGCAAATGGGGTTCTTGTGGAAGGGATGCTCGTATAAACGTCAGAGAAGGCTCATTTGAATGTCAATCGAAAGTTCTAGATCACTTTTTGAGAGTCAAAAGAGATCGAAAAGCAAGTAGTCCCCCAACGCCCTTTTTCCCGAAACTCATCCGATACAAATTTTGAGATAGCCATTTTTTTTTAAATAGTTCAAAGGTCAAATAACAAAACTCCAGTGTTGACACAGGGTCAGAAGGCAGGCGTTGTAAGTTATGTCTATGGGGCATATATGGTTCTTATGAAAAGGATACTCGTATAAAATTCAGAAAGCACTCGTTTTCATTGGATTAATTAAAAAAACTTTTCCAAAAAATATTTTTTTCAAAGAAAAGTGAAGAACTCCATTCAACAAAAAATTAGCGTGAAACTACCACAAATCAGCATCGATAAATAAATGAAACCTAAAACGAACTGAAATTACAATAAATAATCGAGTCAAACTCAAAAAGAGCAGAAATTAACATAACTTGGGCTCAAAACCCCTATGCCTTCCCAATGCCAGAATATAATTTCCACTTTGCAGAAAAAAATATAAATGTTTTTACTTTTATAACTTTAATAAATCAAATAATATTTACATTTTGATGACTAAATATCAGTATATGTATATTAAACTGCTTGCTACAATAGTAACTCAATAGTAACTTGCTACATCTAGTTCCTTCTGTAATTAAAGATAAAATATTTTTTTAAATAGTTCCGGGTTGCAGCGGTAGCTAGCAACCTAATTAAAAGACGATCATTCGAAGAACATACCATTGCATATATTGGACTTAGTTAGCTACTCGATTCCTTGAAAAAAAATCTTATTTGTCAACTGAAACTAGAATAATTCCTGAAAGTTTTAAATAAAATAATTTTATTTAACTGCAAATTGCAAAAATATTTATGGTGTCTGAACAATAATTTCCATTTTTTAATTCAAACCAGAAAAAAACCTGGAAATTTTAAAATTAGTTTGGTTTTCCTCTTGCTTCAATTGACTCGCTACACCATTTTTTTACGCCATTAATTTTATATCATCTTAGTTCAAAGTTATAATTGTATCCTGGAACCAAACTTTTTTGGCTTGTAACCCGGTAAGTACGTATCTCTATATTGTTGTCTTATAATTCCAAAGAAAATATTCAATTTTTTTTTATTTTAGTTTTTAGTTCAGAATCGCTAAGGTTATTATGTAAACTGCAAAAATATTTATTATGTCTAACCAATAATACTAATATTTTAATTGAAACTAGAACAATACCTGACAATTTCTGAATTAGTTTTGTTTTTTTGTCTCCTAGAACCAAAATTTTCTTTTGTAAACTGCAAAAAGATTTATGATTTCTAACCAATAATACTAATTTCTTAATTTAAACTACAAAAATACATGAAAATTTTAAAATTAGTTTTGCTTTCTGTCTCCTGGAACCAATTTTTTTTTCTGAGTTCAAAGTTATTATTGTATCCTGGAACCAAACTTTTTTGGTTTGTAACCCGGTAAGTACGTATCTCTATATTGTTGTCTTATAATTCCAAAGAAAAAATTCAATTTATTTTATTTTAGTTTTCAGTTCAGAATTGATAAAGTTTTACTATACAGTTTATTACCATGAACTGTTTGATTGCTTCAAAATTCAAATATCTTTGAAAAGATTGCAGTATGAAAATACATCAAAAATTCAGTTTTTATTGACAAAATTGATTCTACCTAAAAACTATTTTATTTTTTTAAAGACAATATATTTTCCTTGCTATTCAAGCCAAGGGATGGTAAGTTTTCTATATAGAAGTTTTGGACAAGGCGGCTCTAATAGTGTACTTCTTGTTTTGGTCTGAATATTTTTTCAGGAGTTATGGGTGACTTTTGTTTTTACTATGGGGCATGATCGTTTTTTACTAGGTTGCAGCGGTAGCTAACAATGAGCTACCGATAATTGCTATTTGCAATTAAAATTAAAATTATTGCTCTGAAACCATAAATATTTCTGCAGTTTGCAGATAAATAAAATTATTATATTTAAAATTTCAGGAATTATTCTAGTTTCAGTTAAAAAATAAATTTATGTTAAGACCCCCAAAAATTACTGCATTTTACATAATAATGGATAATTATATAAAAACCCCAATTGACAAATACCATTTGTGATGAACTATATCGGTCCTTTATGTACTACCCCTAGAACCAACATATATCAGTTACTATGGGCGATAGATCGTTCTTTACTGTAAGCCATTATTGACTGATCAGTGGTACATACGTGTGAAAGCGTTGGCCTTGACGGTGATTGAGGTGGTGCAGCGCGGTGAGGTCCGGTTTATCCCTCAGCAGTATGAAAACCTCTACTTTGCTTGGATGCAGGATCTTCAAGATTGGTGTATTTCACGACAATTGTGGTGGGGGCATCGGATCCCTGCCTGGTATGATGAGCATGGCAATGTCTATGTGGGGCTGAATGAAGCAGCAGTGCGTCAGCACTATCAGCTTGCGAAAAGCCTCTGCTTACACCAAGATGAGGATGTATTAGACACTTGGTTCTCTTCAGCACTGTGGAGCTTCTCCTCTTTAGGTTGGCCAGAGAAGTTGGAGCGACTGCAGGCCTTTCACCCAATCCAAGTGCTGGTCACTGGTTTTGATATTCTGTTCTTTTGGGTGGCACGGATGATTATGTTAACCACCTATCTGTTTAAAGATGAGGCGGGTCGACCCCAAGTTCCCTTTAAACAGGTCTATGTCACCGGCCTAATCCGTGATGAGCAGGGACAGAAAATGCCCAAAACAAAGGGAAATGTAATCGATCCCTTAGATCTGATTGATGGTATTACCTTGCCAGAGTTGTTGGCTCAACGCTCCACCGGTCTCATGCAGCCGCAGCAGGCACAGCAGATCCACCAACGAACCCAGCGACAATTCCCCAACGGTATCGCTGCTCACGGCACCGATGCCGTACGCTTTTCTTTAGCGGCTCTTGCTTGTCATGGACGGGATATTCATTAGGATCAGCAGCGTTTAGTCGGTTATCGAAACTTTTGTAATAAATTGCGGAATGCCAGCCGATTTGTGCTACTAAATACCCAAGGAGAGGAGTGTTTTCCGCCTACGGTGAATGAGGCTTCGTCACTGGCCGATCGCTGGATTGTCAGTGCATTACAAGAGACCATTCAACACTGCCATCAGGCATTTGAGGACTATCGTTTCGATCGTTTGGCCAATGCTATCTACACCTTTACCTGGGAAAGTTACTGTGATTGGTATCTAGAGATTGCTAAGGTGCAGCTGAGTCAAGGCGATAGCATGAGTCGGCAGATGACACGGCATACCTTATTGCAAGTATTAGAAACGCTGTTACGTCTAGCCCATCCGTTGATGCCTTTTATTACCGAAACCATCTGGTTAGTGCTAAAGGAGGTTATCCTACTGACTGGAGAGACCATTATGTTACAACCCTATCCAGAGTACCAGCCAGAAAGCGTCGATCGTCCTGCCGAGGAGGCTTTGAGTTGGGTACAATCACTAGTCAATGGAATACGCCAATTACGGGCGGAAAGACAAGTTCCGGCTAATCAGAAAATAGCATTGCTCCTACAACACCTGACTGAACAGCAGCAACGCTATCTTGCCGACAATCAACAGTGGATTACCACATTAGCGCGGGTTGCCAACATAGCGTTGCTAGCACCTGATGCTGTGGCGCCTCCAGCCATGTGTCGATTGATTGATCAGGTAGAATTACTCTTGCCTTTGGAGGCAATGGAAGGACAACAAGCGGAATTGCAACGGTTTAATCGCGCTTTGCAAAAACTGGCTGAGGAGCAGCAGCGGTTACAGGCTAAGCTGGCAAATCAAGGTTTTGTCAGTCGAGCTCCTAAAGATGTGGTTGAACAGGAGCAGCAGCGATTAACCCGTTGTTTGGCCGATCAAAACAAATTGCAGCAGCAGCATCGAACGTTATCCGCGTGATTGGCAACTACCAGGGATTATTGAGCATAATCTGCTAAAGATCTGCTGATTCTATTCAGCTAACTGGCAAGATTTTCACCCAACGGCTAAAGCATCTTAACCTAAAACAACGGGGTTATAAAACGCTCTGCTTCTCTAAGTATTACTTCCTGAAGGATGAATGCTCTAGTTTCTGAGTATTAGGTGGAATAAGTCGAGCTGATTTGCCAGCTGCTGGCCATTTTTTAAAAAAAAAAGAAAGAAGCGTAAGTCTATCCTGGGATAGCTGGGAAATCCTTACAATCCATCTAGAGTCGTCATAGACTCTTCTGAGATAGAAGAAAAGTTACCTTTAAGGGAGAAGTTTAGCGCCTAGGGTAGAGGTAGGCTATAAGTTAGCCTTAAGTCATCGATCAGGAGTGCAGGCAGCTTGGCGGTGCAGCATTGATCGGATTTATTTCGAGCCCCAGAAAAATGAGAAATATAATTATCCTTTGACAGGAAATCAGGGAATTAATAGCGGTTTGCTTATAGAATATATTGAAATGAAACTCAATTATGAACTGGCAATTAGTGCCCAACAGGCAATAACCGATCAATTGGCAATAGAAGTGGGTTATAACTGTAGCGGTTTATCCTTTTTGAATGGCAATCACCGAGGTCTAGTAGGGTTACGCTATCTCTTTTAATTTAATTTTTTCTTCAAAACAGCTTGTTGCCATTGAAGAGGAGAAATCTCCGAGCATCGTTTTTTCTAGTGCCGCTCTAGAGCGGCACTAGATCATAGAGGTACTCAATCGACTCTCAATCCCTCTGATCAATAATAATGGCTGCAAGGATTAGAAGACTAATATTGGAGCTTGATGCGCTGCATTGACAGCGTTGATAATACCGCTTAGAAGAATCGTTGCGTTGAGGATCGAGATATCCACAAAAATGCGATAATGCATTTTATGGTATCTCTGAAGACCCTTTGATTTGATACTCTATTCAATGATGCAGATGGGTTTTAAAGGATTTACGACTCTTTGGTGATTTTGTTAACCAGGCTTGGACGTGTCCAGCCTGAGATAGTGGTGGGTTTGGCACGACGGATCAGCAATTCATCGGCAGCGACATCTTGCGTCACCGTGGTCCCCGCGCCAATTGTGGATCGATAACCGATACGCACTGGGGCGACTAATTGGCTACCGGCCCCTACAAAGTTTGGTCCTCAATGACACTTTTGAATTTTTCAGCGCCGTTGTAATTGCAGGTAATCGTCCCAGCTCCAATATTAACATCCGTACCAATATCCGCGTCACCCAGATAACTAAAGTGCCCAGCTTTTTATCTGGATGCCAATCGATACTGTTTCATTTCTACAAAGTTGCCAACATAGGCATCCGCTTGTAATTGATTGCCGGGCCGCAGCCTAGCAAAGGGGCCAATGGTGCAGCGATTGCCAATACAGCTGGCTTCAAGCAAGCTATAAGGTTTGATTTCGCAGTCATCACCGAGACTGCAGTCACTGAGTATAGAACCAGTACCGATGGTTACCCTATCACCCACAATCACTCGACCTTGCAGTAATACGTTGCTATCAATGACGACATCTCGTCCGTGGATCAACTCGCCTCGTAAATCAAAACGCTGTGGATCTATGAGGGTTACTTCGGCTCGCATTAGCCGTTCTGCTTGTAATCGTTGATAACGACGCTCCAGTTGAGCCAACTGTTGGCGGTCGTTGACTCCAGAAATTTCCCAATTGGTGGTGGGTTGGCACGTGGCAATCTTTCGGCCTTCACGATGGGCTAGAGCAATAATATCGGTTAAATAAAACTCTTCAGCAGCATTTTGATCAGAGAGTTGGCCTAACCAGCGGCGCAAATCGGCCACCGCAACCACCATCAAGCCGCTGTTTATCTCCTGGAGTTGTTGCTGTTGTGCATTGGCCTCGCGCTGCTCGACAATGCCGACCACTTTGCCCTCTGAGTGACAGATGCGTCCATATCCGTTGGGATTAGACACCGTCACCGTTAGCAGTGCCAGCCCCTCCTCTGGTTTGGCTTGTAATAACCGCTGCAAAGTTTTCCGGGTGATTAAAGGAACGTCTCCATAAAGCACTAGCAATGCCTGCTCTGCTTGTAAATGGGGCAGTACTTGTCGTAGAGCATCTCCGGTACCACGCGGTGATAACTGAGGCACCCACTGCAGGGGCTGCTGACCTAATTGCACCTGCAGAGGCTCTT
The DNA here is from genome assembly GCA_027921565.1 of Artemia sinica. Classification (NCBI taxonomy): domain Eukaryota; kingdom Metazoa; phylum Arthropoda; class Branchiopoda; order Anostraca; family Artemiidae; genus Artemia; species Artemia sinica. The sequence goes on from CM051270.1 coordinate 44,378,413, forward strand.
TGTCAGCTCCATGGACTAAGTAACAGTTTTGAATGGGCAATTGCTGAGCCGTATCGATTACATGTTGTAGTAGCGGTTTGCCTGCTAATCGATGTGACACTTTTGGGGTGTCAGAGTGCATACGACTACCCCTCCCTGCCACTAGTATCGCGACACTCACAGTATAAGGAAGCGAGATAGGGATCAAAATTTATCCTTAGCGGTTCTTTTTGACCAGTTCGATCACACGTAATTGTGCTAATGCTTTGGCTAATTCAGCAGTTGCTTGCGCGTAACCCATATCCCCATGAAAATGATGGATTTTCCGTTCCGCTTGTTGCTTAGCTTGTAGCGCTAGTTCTTCGTCGAGATCCTCGCCACGAATGGCGGTATCAGCTAGTACCGTCACCTTCCACGGCTGTACCTCTAGCAGGCCACCCGACAGATAGATAAATTGCTCTTCTATCATATCAGGCGTGGATAGTGCAACCATACCTGGTCAAATGGCTGTCAAGAGTGGTGCATGATTGGGATAAATGCCTAATTCCCCTTGGATGCCAGTGATACGGATTTTGCTAACAATCCCAGAAAACAGCTGCTGTTCGGCACTGACCACCTCCAGCTGAAAAGTAGATGCCATGGCGTTCTTACTCAAACCCTTTACAGCTTCTGTGCTTTAGTAATTGCTTCATCCAGGTTACCAACCATATAAAAGGTCTGCTCTGGTAGATGATCATATTCTTTGGATAGAATAGCGTCAAACCCGTAAATATTCTCTTTTAAAGAGACTTATTGGCCAGGCATATTGGTAAAAATTTCAGCAACAAAGAATGGTTGTGATAAAAATCGTTCTACTTTTCGGGCTCGAGAAACCACCAATTTATCCTGCTCGGACAGCTCATCCATCCCTAAAATGGCAATCAGGTCCTTCAGCTCTTTATAACGCTGTAGCAGTGCCAGTATACGCTGAGCCACCTGGTAGTGCTCTTGCCCAACAATCATTGGGTCTAATAGGCGAGAGCGTGATTCTAAAGGATCGATGGCCGGGTAGATACCTAAGGCCGCCACTCGACGGCTTAAGTCAACGGTCGCATCTAAATGCGAAAAGGTAGTGGCTGGCGAGGGGTCAGTTAAATCATCGGCCGGTACATATACCGCCTCAATAGAGGTGATCGAGCCATGCGGCGTCGAGGTGATCCGTTCCTGTAGCATGCCCATCTCTTCTACTAGAGTTGGTTGGTAGCCAACTGCTGAAGGTACCCGACCCAATAGGGCTGAGACTTCAGTGCCTGCCAAAGTATAGCGATAAATATTGTCGATAAATAGCAGAACGTCTCGCCTCTCGTTGCGAAACTTTTTCGCCAGGGTCAATCCAGTTAGTGCCACTCGCAAGTGGATACCTGGGGGTTCATTCATTTGCCCATACACCAGGGAAACCATATCCAGAACTTTTGAGACCTTCATTTCATGATAAAAGTCATTGCCTTCACGGGTGCGTTCGCCAACGCCGGTGAATACTGAGTAGCCGGAGCTTTCAACTGCAATATTGCGGATCAGTTCGTTCATATTGACAGTTTTGCCAACCCCAGCCCCGCCAAATAGTCCGACTTTACTCCCTTTGGCTAACGGACACAGCAGATCAATCACCTTAATGCCAGTGGTTAACAGCTCAGTTCAGCCCTGCTGGTCAGCGTAACTAGGGGGTTGACGGTAAATTGGCCAGCACGTTTCTGCGTTGATATCACCTTTCTGGTCAATGGGTTCGCCTAGGACATTCATAATACGTCCTAGCGTGCCTTTACCGACAGGAACGGTAATTGGGCTGCCACTTTCATGAACTTTGACCCCTCGTTTCAACCCCTCGGTTGAACCCATGGCAATACAGCGGACTACTCCACCCCCTAACTGCTGTTGTACCTCTAGTACCAAGGGTGGCTCAACAATGGTTAATGCATGGTAGATTTTCGGTAGTGCACTTGGGGAGTATTCAACATCCACAATCGCCCCAATTACCTGGATAACCATCCCCGTTGTCATTCTGCAACTTCTATTTCTCTCATAACGGGCCCAATTAAATGGTTGAAGCCCCGGCAACAATTTTGCTAAGTTCCTGAGTGATACTGGCCTGCCGCTTTTCATTATAAAGACGTTCTAAATCGATCAGTAAGTCACCGGCATTATCAGTGGCCGTTTGCATGGTGACCATCCATGCTGCCTGTTCACAGGCTAAGTTTTCTACCACCGCTTGGTAGACTTGCGATTCAATAAATCGGGTCAATAGCCTCTCTAACAGCCAGGGTGTTGATGGTTCATATAAATAGTCCCAGTTGTCAGAGCGCACAGGCGCCTCTAGAGTTCTGGGTAGCGGTAATAAGCAATCAATTTGGACGTTTTGCCGCAAATTGTTCACAACTTGATTATAAATTAAATGGAAGCGATCCCAGCGATTATCCCGGTAAGTCGTCAAGGCTACGTTGATAATGCCAATTAAATCCGTTAATTGTGGATTATCCGCTAATCCTTCAAGCTGTGCCACTACTGGGATATGGGTATTATTGAAGAAAGTAGTAGCCTTAGTGCCAATTAAAGCTAACTCGACAGCCACCTCCTGTTCAGTCCAGTTGTGGGTCTCTTCTAATGCTCTTTTAAATAGGGCAGCATTTAATCCACCACAGAGACCTCGGTCACTGGAAACCACCAAATATCCTACCCGTTTAGCGCTTCTCATCGCTAAATAGGGATGCTGGTAAGCGGTATTTGCAGAGGCAACATGCCCGATGACTGAACGGATAGCGGCGGCATAAGGCCGGCTTGCTGCCATGCGCACTTGCGTTTTAGCCATTTTAGTCATCACCAGGGTCTTCATCGCTTGCGTCATGGTTTGGGTAGTACGCACGTTGTTGATCTTGTTACGGATCTCTTTTTTACCAGTCATCGTGCGGTACTTCCTGAACGCCTTCGTTAAACCATTGAATCATCGTCATACTCCCCATCCAGGGTGACTTTCTTTAAAAGTATCCAAGATTCGCCTTAACTGCTTTTCAATTCGCTTATCATAGGCACCTGATGTATTTATCTCGATGAAAAATGACGAATATTCCCGTCGAGCATTGCTTAGCAGAGCCTTTTCGAAATCCAGAATCGCTTCCAAAGGAATATCATCTAGGTAATTGTGGGCTACAGCGAACAGCAGCAAGGCTTGTTCAGCGATGGGAAGGGGTTGGCAACGGGGTTGCTTGAGCAGCTCCGTAACCTTTTGTCCATGGGTTAGCTGCTTGCGTGTTACCTCATCGAGATCGGAAGAAAATTGTGAAAAGGCTTCTAATTCGCGGTATTGTGCCAATGCTGTCCGAACACTGCTCGATAATTGACGAATGAGTTTGCTTTGGGCTGCTCCCCCCAACCGAGATACCGAAATGCCCGGATTGATGACTGGGTGGATCCCGGCATTAAACAGGGTGCTTCCCAAAAAGATCTGTCGGTTGGTAATCGAGATCACATTGATGGGCACAAATGCCAAAACATCTCCCGCTTGGGTTTCAATAATAGGCAATGCCGTCAATGAATCGCTACGCCCTTTTATTTTCCCCTGGGTTACCCGCTCCACGTAATCGGCATTTACCCGAGCGGCCCGTTCTAATAATCGAGCGTGGATATAAAAAACATCACCGGGAAAGGCTTCTCGACTTGGCGGCCGCCGCAGTAGCAGAAAAATTTGTCGATAAGCCACTGCCTGTTCGGAAAGGTCGTCGTAAACGATTAAAGCATCTTCACCACGATCCCGGAAATATTCTCCCATGGTACAGCCCACATAAGGGGCTAAATATTGCAGCGCTGCCGGTTCTGCTGCGGAAGCGACCACGACAATGGTATGTGCTAGTGCGTCATGCTCCGCTAACTGTTGGACGACTTCAGCCATCGTAGAGACTTTTTGGCCAATCGCCACATAAATGCATTTAACACCGGAGTGACGCTGATTGATAATGTTGTCAATCGCTAAAGCTGTTTTTCCGGTTTGTCGATCGCCGATAATCAGTTCCCGTTGGCCACGACCAATCGGTACCTTGGCATCAATCCCCTGGGGCAATTACTTCAACTGTCGCATAGCCTTCATGCTCGAGTGCCCCTTTACCATCAATAGGTTCCCCTAAGGCATTGAGCACACGACCGAATAGACCAATTCCCATCGGGTCTGTAGCATTCGGCCGGTGCTGTAGGCTGTCGTCCCTTCAACCAGATCATTGTAAGGGCCCATAACGACAGCTCGCACCGTATCCCGCTCTAGATTGAGTGCCAGTGCATAGCGCTCCCCAGGTAGTCACAGCATCTCACCCTGCATCACCTCTGATAGACCGTAGATAAGGATAATACCATCATAGACAGCCAAAATATTGCCCTGATGGCTGAACCCACTGTGGATATCCAGTTGGGTAATGCGTTGCTTAATTAGTTCACAAATTTCATGGGGCTTCAGTGGCATTGTCTGTTCTCTACTTCACTTCTTCATATTCTGTTAAGCTTGCATCTATTGGGCAAATTGTTGCAGCCGACCTTGAATACTCCGGTCAAGCGTCCAATCACCGATACAAATGATTAGGCCAGCCAATAGGCTGGGATCAACTTGGCATTGTAAAATGATCCGTCCCGTGACTCGCTTGGCTAATGCTTGACACAGTTGTTGCTGTTGCTGCTGGGTTAACGGATGTGCGGTGACTACCTCAACAGTCACTTGATTGGCTTTGGCTTGTTGTTTTCGCTTGAACTGTTGATAAATTTCCGATAATACGTTTAGCCGACCATCGTGCGCCAACAATTGCAAGAAATTATAGGCATAGGGATCCTGCACGGTTTGGCAGAGCTCCTGTAACAGCTGGGCAGCAAACTGGGTTGTCAAGGGGTGTCTTAGTAACTGTACCATCTGTTTATCGCTGCTGATCTGGGTAGCCAATTTCAGCCAGCTTTGCCAACGCTCAACAACATTCTGCGAGCAGGCGAACTCGAAGGCTGCTTGAGCATAAGGTTGTGCTATTTTGCTTAGTTCACTCATCTCTCCCTCTTAGGCCACAGTAGGGTACGGTCTTTATATTTTATAATTCCGCCACCAGCTGCTCTATAATTTGCTGACTGCTGGTATTATCAAGGGTACTTTGCACAACTTTTTCAGTCGCAAGCACTACCAGATTGCCGAATCTTCGATGTAAGGTCTCATATTCATGCAGGCAAACTTGCTCGGCATCCACATGTGCTTGATTTAAAATTTTGCTGCGCTCCTCGAGTGCCCTTGCCTTCGCTTCTTCGAGGATTAGAGCCCGCTGCTTATTAGCCTGTTCAATGATCACTTGCGCTTGCTGTTTAGCTTTCTGTAGCTGTATCGCTTTTTCAGACTTCGCTGACCGTGCAGTCTCCTTTGCCTCTTCCGCAGCCGCTAATCCTTCAGCAATCGTTTGTTGGCGTGCTTCAATAGCAGCTAATAAAGGGGGCCAAACATATCGCATGCAAAAAATTACAAACATAAAAAATGCGATTGCCTGACCCAATAGTGTGGCGTTTAATTCATTGACTAACACCCGTGATGAGCTACTTTTTAGCTGAACTTAAAAAATAATTCACAACTAATTTTGAAGATCATATACCAGAATTCAGCAGCTGGAGTAGTACCATTTGTATTTTTTGATTAACCGGCTAAACCAAAAATAAAATAAAGTGCTGCCGCAACGGTTAGCATCGGGATCACATCAATCATTCCCATGACAATAAGAAACTGGGTTCGCAGTTTCGGCATCAGATCGGGCTGTCAAGCGGCCCCCTCTAAAAATTTGCTGCCCGCCACGCTGATACCTGCCGCGGCGCTGATAGCCGCGACACACAGCATGCCGGCAGTTAGTAAATACAAATCAACACTAATGGTTCCCATAAAATGAACTCCTAACATTAATAAGCGAGCTGTAAATGCCTGGGCGCTTGGCGGTTAGCCATTCTCCTCGCTAGCCATCGAGAGATAGACAATCGTCAGTACCATAAAGATAAAGGCCTGTAGTGCAATGACGACAATATGGAAAATCGCCCATGGCAGCGAAAATGCCCACTGTGCCCACCAGGGCAGCAGTGCACTAATTAAAATAAAAATCAGTTCCCCAGCATACATATTGCCGAAGAGCCGCAAACCCAATGATAATGGTTTAGCCAGTAGAGAAAGTGTCTCTAAAAGCAAATTAACTGGGATAAACAGCCAATGGTTGAAGGGATGCAAGGTAAAGTCATGTAGGGTCTTAACCCCCCCTTCACGTTGATACTATAAGATAGCATCAGGAAACAGACACCTAGAGAGAGCAATAAAGTAATATTAACATCGGCCGAAGGAACTGCTCGCAAGTGAGGTAATCCAGCATATTGAGCTAGCCTGGGTAGTAGATCGACTGGCAATAAATCCATCGCGTTCATCAACAGCACCCAGACAAAAGTGGTCAACGACAGTGAAGCAATTAATGGATTACACTCCTGAAAGACCTTTTTGACCGATTCATTAATGAAATCAACTACCATTTCAACGGCACACTGCCATTTTCCAGGGACGCCGGTGGTTGCGCGAGCCACTATGCGGTGGAACAACCACAAAAACAGTCCCCCTAAACCTATCGAAAACAGCAGCGAATCAAGATGTATCGTCCAAAACCGGAGCCGATACATAAGTGCTGTAAATGATGTGTAATGTATTGTTGAGCTGTGAGGCCCATGGTAGCTGCCATACTAGCTGCAATTACCTCCCTTCAGAATCAGTAATTAATGCCGATGATACCGAGTAGGCTCTGTCATCTAATACTCTTGTTATTACTGCTGCGCCCGTCGAATGGCCGCCACTATTTCCGCTTGGGCAGTCTGACTATCCTGCCAGCCTTTTATTGTCACCCATTTTCCAGGTTCTAGTGCTTTATAATGTTCAAAAAAGTGTTGGATTTGTGCTTTTAACAGAGCAGGTAGGTCGTTGACCTTCCGAATAGCTTCATGAGCTGCAGTGATCTTTGAATGCGGAACGGCAACTACCTTGGCATCTTCACCATTCTCATCGACCATGGCAAATAGCGCTACCGGGCGACAGCGTATGACTGAGCCTGGCTGCAAAGGATAAGGAGTGGGTACCAGCACGTCAACGGAATCTCCATCAGCGGCTAAGGTTCCATTAATATACCCATAGTTAAAAGGGTAAAACATCGGTGTATTAATAAAGCGATCAACAAAGAGTACGCCGCTCCGTATATCCACCTAATATTTAATCGGATCTGAATTAGCGGGTATCTCAATAATTACATAAATATCATCTGGAACCGCATTTCCAGATGGTACAGACTGTAAACCCATTCGCTGGTCCTTTCAAGCCCAACCCTTATTAGGGGTAGTAGTATACCTTGGTATTGAACGATAGTCAGGAAAAACTCTTGTTATTTTACCGTCAACCTATCGCTGGTCTGTGAACGATTCTGCTTTCACCATCATATCGGTAGAACCCACCAAAAATGGGGAACGTTGATTGAGAGCAGTTGGTTGAATATCCAAAATGCGTTGGCGCCCATCACTGACCCGACTGCCCGCTTGCTCGGCAAGCAATGCGATGGGGTTGCACTCGTACAGCAGCCGTAATTTACCCTGGGGGTGGGTTGCGGTACTTGGATATAGGTAGATGCCCCCTTTTAAAAGGTTGCGATGAAAATCGGCTACTAGGGAACCAATGTGACGAGCGCTATAGGGGCGTCCGGTGGCAGCATCGGGTGTTTGAAAATAGTCAATATACTGCTGCACCGCTGATGAAAAATGGTATTGATTGCATTGATTATCTGAATAGACTCATGGGATAGACAAAAGACGCCAAGTGTTGGGTCATAGGTAAAGCCATGGGTGCCATGTCCGCTAGTATAGACCAACATGGTAGAGGAGCCATAGATTACATAGCCAGCGGCGATTTGTCGTTTACTGGGTTGTAAAAAATCAGCCAGGGTAATCAGTAGAGAGGGAGGTGCTACTCCTGTCGCTCACCCCTGCTGCCACCTACAACTTTTTTTACATAATTTATGTCTGTTTGTTGTCAGTGAGAATGAAAAAACAGGAACTTTCTCAAATTTATGTCTGTTTTCATGGATGGTTATGTGTGTTGGTTAATTTATTTGATGTTTATCATGGATGTTTTTATGGTTTTTGTCAGCGAGAATGAAAAAACAGGAACTTTCTCAAATTTATGTCTGTTTTCTTGGATGGTTATGTGTGTTGGTCAATTTATTTGATGTTTTTCATGGACGTTCTTATGGTTTTTGTCAGTGAGAATTTGAAAAACAGGAACTTTCTCACTTTTAAGGATGTTTTTATGGTTTTTGTCAGTGAGAATGAAAAAACAGGAACTTTCTCACATTTATGTCTATTTTCTTGGATGGTTATGTGTGTTGTTACTATACTAACTTGCCTATGTGTGTATTTTAGTATACTAACTTGCCTATGCAAGTTAGTATAGGGAAGAGTTTGATCTTTATTATATTGCTAGCTACCGCTGCAACCCGGACTACCGTTGCAACACGGATTACAAACAGGAAAAAACCTACGGCTTTTTCTTCTTTGGAATAGTAAAAGACGATCCTCAAAGAATAAGACAGCTAACTAAGTTTATAATTTGTTCCTTATCATAATTAGCATTGGACTGATTGTCTCTTACTAGGTTGCTAGCTACCGCTGCAACCCGGATACCGCTGCAATCTGGATATCTTTCAGCCACCCCTAGAACCACCATATATCAGTTACTATGGGTGACAGATCGGTCTTTACTGTAAACATCAAAAATGCAGTTTTTGGTGGAAAAATTTATTCTCTTTTAGAAATAATTTATTTTAGTTACTATAGATTTTTAACCCAATTAATTTCCTTTAAAATGAACTATTGAACAACCCTCTACGATGTTCCAGTGCCAAGCTATCTATGGAACCGCTGCAACCCGGATGATTACAAACAGGAAAAAGCCTACGGCTATTTCTTCTTTCAAATAGTAAGAGACTATCCTCAAATAATCAAGTAGCGAACTAAATCCAATTTATGTGATTGGTTTTTATTCCAATGATCGTCTTTTAATGGAAAATTTTAATATATTGACCTTAAATATAACTTTACTAGACTATACTATACGTAAGAGGCCTTTAAAAATTTAGTATAGGCAAGAGGTCGTTCTTTACTGTAAATGTAAAAAAAAATATATATACTGTAATCTTAACTATAGTAAAGTTGCGTATGCAAGTTAGTATAGGGAAGAGTTTGATCTTTATTATACTGGAAACAAAGAAAAGAGAAAAAAATATCCCGTTAAGGCGGAATGTTGTAGTAGCTGCCACTTTTCTTGATTTTTTAGTACTGATTTTTTAACTTGCGTGTAGCTTGCTTTGATCTAACCATTATGTATTCATGAATGAGACCATTTACAGTTTTGACGTTTCTTATATAATAATTATGACGTCACTGCATCAAAAATGCAGTTTTTGGTGGAAAAATTTATTCTCTTTTAGAAATAATTTATTTTAGTTACTATAGATTTTTAACCCAATTAATTTCCTTTAAAATGCGCTATTGAACAACCCTTTACGATGTTCCAGTGCCAAGCTATCTGTGGAAAAGAAAAAGAAAAAAAAAAGAAAAAAATATCCCGTTTGGGGAGAATAACGTGGTAAAAGTCAATTTTCTTGATTTTCAAGCCAATATATTTTCTTTGTTATTCAAGCCAAAGGGCGGTAAGTTTCCTTTATGGAGGATTTGGACAAGGCGGTTCTAATGGTGTACTTTTTGTTTTGATCTGACTCTTTTTTAGGAGCTACGGGTTTTTATATTTCTTAACATTGGAGGTGATCGTCTCTTACTAGGTTGCTAGCTACCGCTGCAACCCGGATGCAAGTCGACGATTTTGTTTTGGCATTATTATAATTGGTATGGTGAAATAATAATATGCATATGGCTCTTAAATCATACTTCTTTATGGTTCCATATGGTCTAGTGGCTAGGATAGTTAACTTTTACTTAACAGGCTCGGGTTCGATTCCTGGTGTGGGAAAATTTTTAACTCTATAATCTTCGAACATTTGAACCTTTTATAATTTATAATGATGTATAATATAAATACTGTAATCTTAACTATAGTGAAGTTGCGTATGCAAGTTAGTATAGGGAAGAGTTCGATCTTTATTATACTAGCTACCGCTGCAACCCGGATTCAAATCTTACCGCTGGTATACGATTATGTTTGAAAGACTCCAGTGTGAAAAGACATCAAAAATGCAGTTTTTGGTGGAAAAATTTATTCTCTTTTAGAAATAATTTATTTTAGTTACTATAGATTTTTAACCCAATTAATTTCCTTTAAAATGAGCTATAAAACAACCCTCTACGATGTTCCAGTGCCAAGCTATCTGTGGATACAAAAGAAAAAAGAAAAAAGAAAAAAAGAAAAAAAATATCCCGTTTAGGCAGAATGTTGTAGTAGCTGCCACTTTTCTTGATTTTCAAGCAAATATATTTCCCTTGCTGTTCAAGCCAAGGGACAGAAATTTTCCAATACAGGGGTTTCGGGCAAGGCGGTTCTAATGGTGTACTTTTATAATTGATCTGACTCTTTTCTCAGGAGTTGGGGGTTTTTATATTTCTTAACATTGGACGTGATCGTCTCTTACTAGGTTGCTAGCTACCGCTGCAACCCGGACTTAACATTGGACGTGATCGTCTCTTACTAGGTTGCTAGCTACCGCTGCAACCCGGATCTCTACTATAATTACTGTAGGTTATAGCTCGTTGTTTAATGCAATACTTGTCGAAAGATGAACGTTTATAAATATTGCATTTACTTATTACGTCACATATGGTTATCTTTTAATGTATTATTACAAACAGGAAAAAGCCTACGGCTTTTTCTTCTTTGGAATATTACGAGATTAACCTCAAAGAATCAGGCAGCTAACTAAGTCCAATATAAGCAATTGTTTGTTCTTCTAATGATCATCTTTTAATTTGGCGTTTCTTACTAGGTTGCTAGCTACCACTTAAACCCGGATTATGTAATAGGTTGCTAGTTACCGCTGCAACCTAGATATTCTTATTTCTGCTACTATGGGCTAAGGTTCGTTCTTTCATGTAAAACTAGCAAAACATTTTCTAAGTCTGATGAAGATTTAACTAATGTGTCAAAAGTAAGGTTCCAAGTCGACGATTTTGTTTTGGCCTTATTATAATGGGTATGGTGAAATAATAATATGCATATGGCTCTTAAATCATACTTCTTTATGGTCCCATATGGTCTAGTGGCTAGGATAGTTAACTTTCATTTAACAGGCCCTGGTTCGATTCCCGGTGTGGGAAAATTTTTAACTCTATAATCTTCGAACATTTGAACCTTTTATAATTTATAATGATGTATAATATAAATACTGTAATCTTAACTATAGTGAAGCTGCCTATGCAAGTTAGTAAAGGGAAGACTTCGATCTTTATTAAAAATTACAAACAGGAAAAAGCGTAGGCTTTTTCTTCTTTGGAATAGTAAGAGACGATCCTCAAATAATCAGACAACTAATTAGGTTTATAATTCTTTCTTTAACATAAACTTCATTTATCGGGTATTTTAATATATCCTATATGGTCTAGAGGTTGAGATAGCTCTCACCCATGGCTTGAGTTCAATTTCCGTATGGGAAATTTTTACTTATGATGATTTCTTAAGGAACACAATAAAAATTTCTTAATGTAATAAAAATAATTTGTTTTAATTTACAAAATGTTTTTAATCCCATTAATTTTTCTTTAAAATGAGCCATTGAGCAACTCTCTATGATGTTCCAGTGTCAAGCTATCTGTTGAATTACTAACCTATACTACAATTAAGTGGCTTATAAAATTTAGTATAGGCAAGAGGTCGTTCTTTATTGTAATGATGTTCTATTGGTATCAGAAACCCGTTTTCTAGAGTTTCGGTTACCATTGAGCCGGGTGGCTCCTTACTTACAGTTCGTTACCACGAACTGTTTGATCTTTATTATAACAAGCCAAGGGACAGAAAGTTTCCTATAAAGGGGTTTCGGACAAGGCGGTTCTAGTGGTGTACTTTTTGTTTTGATCTGACTCCTTTTTTAGGAGCTATGGGTTTTTATATTTCTTAACATTGGACGTGATCGTCTCTTACTAGGTTGCTAGCTACCGCTGCAACCCGGATTTTTAATATATTGACTTTAAATATAACTGTACTAGCCTATACTATAGTTAACTGGCCTATAAAATTTAGCATAGGCAAGAGGTCATTATTTATTATATTTTCATAAAGTGAAATTGTTACTCAAACATTTTAAATATTTTTGTAGTTTACAGAGTTTTGCACTTTTTTCTCACACCTTTTCACTGTCATAATATAAATACTGTAATCTTAACATTAGTGAAGTGGCATATGCAAGTTAGTATAGGGAAGAGTTCCAGTGCCAAGCTATCTTTGGAAAACAAGAAAGAAAAAAGAAAAATAAAATATCCCGTTTAGGCAGAATGTTGTAGTAGCTGCCACTTTTCTTGATTTTCAAGCCAATATATTTCCCTTGTTGTTCAAGCCAAGGGACAGAAAGTTTTCTATACAGGGGTTTCGGACAATGCGGTTCTAATGGTGTACTTTTTGTTTTGGTCTTACTCCTTTCTTAGAAACTATGGGTTTTATATTTCTTAACATTGGACATGATCGTTTCTTACTAGGTTGCTAGCTACCATGACATCATGGCGTAATGATATTATTTCATGACGTCTTGAGAAACAACAACATAATGTCGTGTTTTTCTATTCACGTTATAGATCTAATATAAAACTATGGCGACATTCATTATTTATCTAGTAGGGTTTCAGACAAGGTGATTCTAATGATGTACTTTTGTTTTGATCTGACTCTATTTTTAGAAGTTCTGGGTTTTTATATTCCTTAGCACTGGACTGATCGTCTCTTACTAGGTTGCTAGCTACTGCTGCAACCCGGATTCACATATATAGTTATGAGAGGCAGCGGGGCCGAGTGGTCCAAGGCACTGGTATTAGCCACCAGTCTCTTCGGAGGCGTGGGTTCAAATCTTACCGCTGGTATACGATTATGATTTATGTACAAAAATCCAATATCTTTGAAAAGACTGCAGTATGAAAAGACATCAAAAATGCAGTTTTTAATTGAAAAAAATTATTCTCTCTTAGAAATAATTTATTTTAGTTACAAAAGATTTTTAACCCAATTAGTTTCCTTTAAAATGAGCCCTTGAACAACTCTCTACGATGTTCCAGTGCCAAGCTATCTGTGGAAAACGAGAAAGAAAAAAGAAAAAAAAGAAATATCCCGTTTAGGCAGAATGTTGTAGTAGCTGCCACTTTTATTGATTTTCGAGCCAATATATTTCCCTTGCTGTTCAAGACAAGGGACAGAAAGTTTCCTATACAGGGGTTTCGGACAAGGCAGTTCTAATGTTGTACTTTTTGTTTTGACTCCTTTTTTAGGAACTATGGGTTTTTATGTTTCTTAACATTGGACGTGATCGTCTCTTACTAAGTTGCTAGCTACCGCTGCAACCCGGATGGTTATCACGTAGAATTTTGAATCCTCTGATCTGAGTTCAAATCTCAATAGAGCTTTTTTATAGCTTGTAGCTTACTTATACAACCAAATAGGTTTCTGCCGTAATTCCTTCTTTTCAAAATTAAATTAGTTACTGTGGTTTAGAGTTTGTTCTTTATCTTATGATTTATTAAGGAATATAATTGAAATTACAATGTATATAGGGAATCCTTTTATTACTTCAGTTACTAGGGGCTACAGTTCGTTCCTTAATGAAATTGTTATTCCATTGATTGTCTTTTAATGTAATTTTATTACTTCAGTTACTATGGGCTACAGTTCGTCCCTTAATGTAAAAAGAACAAACTCAAGCCCAAAAAACTGAATCCCATGGTTAATTCATATTATCTTCATTATTTTAGTTAGGATGTAGATAAAATGAGTTTCTTTTTCAAATATGAAATTTAATAGATCTTGCTTTTAATTGAACCTATTAATAGTTATACCCGACGGGGAGTCGAACCCCGTTCTCGCAAGTGATAATAACTTCGACATTATAAGAATTTCGTTAATACACAAAAAAATTATATAGGGAATTCGTCTTGTTAACTACGCGATACCCCTGGAACCACAGTATATCAGTTACTATGGGCGAGACATCGTTCTTTACTGTAATTAACATTGGACGTGATCGTCTCTTACTAGGTTGCTAGCTACCGCTGCAACCCGGACAGTGTGAAAAGACATCAAAAATGCAGTTTTTGGTGGAAAAATTTATTCTCTTTTAGAAATAATTTATTTTAGTTACTATAGATTTTTAACCCAATTAATTTCCTATAAAATGAGCTATTGAACAACCCTCTACGATGTTCCAGTGCCAAGCTATCTCTGGATAAAAAAGAAAAAAAGAAAAAAATATCCCGTTTGTGGAGAATAACGTGGTTAAAGTCAATTTTCTTGATTTTCAAGCCAATATATTTCCCTTGCTGTTCAAGTCAAGGGACAGAAAATTTCCTATACAGGGGTTTCGGACAAGGCGGTTCTAATGGTGTACTTTTTGTTTTGATCTGACTCCTTTGTTAGGAACTAAGGGTTTTTATATTTCTTAACATTGGACGTGATCGTCTCTTACTAGGTTGCTAGCTACCGCTGCAACCCGGATAATGGTTTGTTCTTTACTAGGTTTCAGCCATCTCTACAGCCATGATACTGATGGAAATTACATAATCCCAATTTATGTTTCAGTTAACATGGGCTAGGTGTCGTTCTTTATTGTAACTTAATTGGAATAGTAAGAGATGACCTGGTTACAACCTACGATTATGACATCATTTATCAATCTTTGATATTAATTATAATCTGATTTTAGTTACTATGGGCTGGAAGTTTGTTCTTTACTATAATGCAGCTACCCCAGCAACCACCATATATCAGTTACTATGGGCCAGAGATCGTTCTTTACTGTACCGGTATTGGAAAATTTTTAACTCTATAATCTTCGAACATTAGAAGCTCTAAACCTTTTATAATTTATAATGAACCACATCGATCCTTTATGTAATGTAACTACACCTGGAACCACCATATATCAGTTAGTATGGGAGAGATATCGTTCTTTATTACTGTAAATGCCTAGCTAGCTGAGGAGAAAGAAAAAGCTATCAGTTAACATGGGCTAGGTGTCGTTCTTTATTGTAATTATTCTCTTTTAGAAATAATTTATTTTAGTTACTATAGATTTTTAACCCAATTAATTTCCTTTAAAATGAGCTATTGAACAACCCTCTACGATGTTCCAGTGCCAAGCTATCTCTGGATACAAAAAAAGAAAAAAAAGAAAAAAAAAAGAAAAAAATATCCCGTTTAGGAAGAATGTTGTAGTAGCTGCCACTTTTCTTGATTTTCAAGCCAATATATTTCCCTTGCTGTTCAAGCCAAGGGACAGAAATTTTACTATGCAGGGGTTTCGGACAAGGCGGTTCTAATGGTGTACTTTTTGTTTTGATCTGACTCTTTTTTTAAGAACTATGGGTTTTTATATTTCTTAACATTGGACGTGATCGTCTCTTACTAGGTTGCTAGCTACCGCTGCAACCCGGATCAGTTATTATGAGATAGACTTCGGTTATATTACAAACAGGAAAAAGCCTATGGCTTTTTCTTTATTGGAATAGTAAGAGACGACCTGGTCACAACCTATTATTAAGACGTCATTGACCAATCTTTAACATGACTAATATTAATCATTAAGTAATTCAATTACTATGGACGAAAGTTCGTTCTTTAATGTAACTATAAATACAAACAGGAAAAAACCTACGGCTTTTTCTTCTTTTAAATAGTAAGAGACGAAACTCAAACAATCAAGTAGCTAACTAAGTCCAATGTATGGAATGATTTGTTATTTCAGTGATCGTCTTTTAATGTAAATTTACTAACCTATACTATAGTTAAGTGGCCTATATAATTTAGTATAGGCAAGAGTTCGTTCTTTATAATATTTCGCTCTTATTATACAGTTCCTTACCACGAACTGTTTGACAAAATTCGCATTTATAGTATCGATCCTTTATGTAAAAACTATGACGACATTCAATATTTATCTAGTAGGGTTTCAGACAAGGTAATTCTAATGATGTACTTTTGTTTTGATCTGACTCTATTTTTAAGAGTTTTGTTATATTTCTTAGCATTGGACTGATCGTCTCTTACTAGATTGCTAGCTACTGCTGCAACCCGGATTCACATATATATTATTTATGAGAGGCAACCTGGCCGAGTGGTCCAAGGCACTGGTGTTAGCCACCAGTCTCTTCGGAGGCGTGGGTTCAAATCTTACCGCTGGTATACGATTATGTTTGAAAGACTGCAGTGTGAAAAGACATCGAAAATGCAGTTTTTGGTGGAAAAATTTATTCTCTTTTAGAAATAATTTATTTTAGTTACAAAAGGTTTTTAACCCAATTACGCTAATTTCCTTTAAAATGAGCTATTGAACAACCCTCTACGATGTTCCAGTGCCAAGCTATCTCTGGAAACAAAGAAAAAAAGAAAAAAGAAAAAAATATCCCGTTTAGGAAGAATGTTGTAGTAGCTGCCACTTTTCTTGATTTTCAAGCCAATATATTTCCCTTTCTGTTCAAGCCAAGAGACAGAAAGTTTCCTATACAGGGGTTTCGGACAAGGCGGTTCTAATGGTGTGCTTTTTGTTTTGATCTGACTCCTTTTTTAGGAACTATGGGTTTTTATATTTCGTAACATTGGACGTGATCGTCTCTTACTAGGTTGCTAGCTACCGCTGCAACCCGGATGCAACCCGGATCTTCTTTGGAGTAGTAAGGGACAAATCTCAAAGAATTAGGTAGCTAACTAAGTTCAATGTATAAAATGTTCTACTCTTCTGATGATCGTCTTTTAATAACTTTACCGTGGACTTTTTGATTGCTTCACAAATCAAATACCTTTGGAATGACTGCAGTGTCAAAAGAAATCAAAAATGCAGTTTCTAGTGTAAAAATTTATTCTTTTTAAAAAAAAATTTTTAGTTATAAAAGGTTTTTAACCTCGTTAATTGCCATTATAATGAGCCATTTAACAACTCTCTACGATGTTCCAGTGCCACGATATCTGTGGAATTACTAACCTATACTTTTATAATTAAGTGGCGCATAAAATTTAGCATAGGCCAAAGGCCGTTCTTTATTATATCAAGCTGATTCTAAAAGTGTACTTCTGGTTTTGATCTGACACTGTTTTCAGGAGTTATGAGCTATTAATTATCTCAAAATTGATTGCGATCGTCTCTTACTAGGTTGCTAGCTACCGCTGCAACCCCGATACAGTTACTATGAGCTAGCGTTCGTTCTTTATGATAATATCCTTTAAATTTAAAAAAGAAACTTGTTTATTTACATCCTAGCTAAAATAATGGAGATAATATGAATAAACCAAAGGGTTCAGTTTCTTTGGGCTTGAGTTCGTTTTTTAAGTGTAAATACAAACAATTCCTTTAAATAGTAAGAGAGGAAACTTAAACAATCAAGTAGCTAAGTCCAATGTATGGGATGGTTTGCTATTTCAGGGATCGTCTTTTAATGTAACTTCTCTTACTAAGTTGCTAGCTACCACCGCAACCCAGATAACAAACAGGAAAAAGCTTATGGCTTTTTCTTATTTTGAACATTGTACTGATCGTCTCTTACTAGGTTGCTAGCTACCGCTGCTACCCGGATACCGCTACAATTTAGATATCTTGCAGCTACCCCTGGAACCACCATATCTCAGTTAATATGGGCGAGAGATCGATCTTTACTGTAAAAATATCTTTGAAAAGACTGCAGTATGAAAATACATCAAAAATACAATTTTTTTGACAAAATTGATTCTACTTTAAAAAGTATTTTATTTTTAAAAACAAAAGGCACTAGATGTTGCAATTTCCTTTAAAATGAGCTATTATACAGCTCTTTATGATTTTCTAGTGCCCAGCTAGCTGAGGAGGAAAAAAAAGAGGAAAGAAAAAAATATCCCGTTTGTGGAGAATAAGATGGTTAAAGTCAATTTTCTTGATTTTCAAGCCAATTTATTTTCTTTGCTATTCAAGCCAAAGGGCGGTAAGTTTCCTTTATAGGGGTACCCGACAAGGCGGTTCAAATGGTGTAATTTTTGTTTTGATCTGACTCTTTTTTTATGTGTTAGGGGGTTTTATATTTCTTAACATTGGACGTGATCGTCTCTTACTAGGTTGCTAGCTACCGCTGCAACCCAGATTTTTGAAAGATTGCAGTGTGAAAAGACATCAAAAATGCATTTTTTGGTGGAAAAATTTATTCTCTTTTAGAAATAATTTATTTTAGTTACTATAGATTTTTAGCCCAATTAATTTCCTTTATATTGAGCCATTGAACAACTCTCTACGATGTTTCAGTGCCAAGCTATCTCTCGATACAAAGAAAAAAAGAAAAATAATATCCCGTTTAGGCAGAATGTTGTAGTAGCTGCCACTTTTCTTGATTTTCAAGCCAATATATTTCCCTTGCTGTTCAAGCCAAGGGACAGAAAGTTTTCCATACAGGGATTTCAGACAAGGCGGTTCAAATGGTGTACTTTTGAATTTGATCTGACTCCTTTTTTAGGAACTATGGGTTTTTATATTTCTTAACATTGGACGTGATCGTCTCTTACTAGGTTGCTAGCTACCGCTGCAACCCGAATGAAATGTTCTTTACTATAATGGTTTGTTCTTTTCTACATTTCGGCCATCTCTATAGCCATGATACTGATGGAAATTACATAATCCCTATCTATGTTTCAATTTTACAATAATAATAATATTAAACCCGGATTAAAAAATTATTATCATATCTTGTATGAAACTTTCATTTTAGAAGTCTTCGATAGTCCAATGGTAAGCATACCTACTTGTTACCTGGGAGAAGGGGGTTCGATTCCCCGTAGGGGAGAAGTTTTAATATGTTGAATTAAAAACACTATCTTTTCAATTTAAAATTTAAAAAAGAAACTTGCTTATTTACCTTCTAGCTAAAATAATGAAGATAATATGAATGAACCACAGGGTTCAGTTTCTTTTGACTTGAGTTCGTTTTTTAACTATAAATACAAACAGGAAAAGGCCTACGGCTTTTTCTTCTTTTAAATAGTAAGAGACGAAACTCAAACAATCAAGTAGCTAACTAAGTCCAATGTATGGAATGGTTTGTTATTTCAGTGATTTACTAACATACTCTTTATTATAACTATATAATTTAGTATAGGCAAGAGGTCGTTCTTTATTATACTAGCTACCGCTGCAACCCGGATTTTGGAATACTTATGTGAAGTGCTATAATACTTCAGTTACTATGGACTACAGTTTGTTCTTTAATGTATTATCTGTGGAATTACTAACCTATACTATAATTAAGTGGCGTATAAAAATTAGTAGTGGCAAGAGGTCGTTCTTTATTATACAAATAGCTAACTAAATCAAATGTATGTAATGGGTTTTTATTCCAATGGTCGTCTTTTAATGGAAAATTTTAATATATTGGCCTTAAATATAACTGTACAAGCCTACACTATAGTTAAGTGGCCTATAAAATTTAGTAGAGGCAAGTGGTCGTTCTTTATTATAATTAATGTAACTACTGCTGCAACCCGGATGAAATTTCTTTTTTGATGTGAAATTACAAACAGGAAAAAGCCTATGGCTTTTTCTTAATTGGAGCAGTAAGAGACGACCTGGCTACAAACTATGATTATCACATCATTGATCAATCTTTAACATGAAATGTTCTTTACTGTAATGGTTTGTTCTTTTCTAGGTTTCGGCCATCTCTAAAGCCATGATACTGATGGAAATTACATAATCCCTATCTATGTTTCAGTTAACATGGGCTAGGTGTCGTTCTTTATTGTAATTTGATTGGTAATATTTTATAATAATAATTATTTTTGCTAATTACAAAGGGTTTCAATATACAGCAATTTCCCTTAAAATGAGCCATTTAACAGCTCTTTATTATGACCACGAACTGTTTGATGTAATAATTAGTTACTATGGGTTAAAGTTCGTTCCTTATTGTAATAGTGGAAAATTTTAATATATTGACCTTAAATATAATAACTGTACTAGCCTATACTATAGTTAAGTGGCCTATAAAATTTAGTATAGGAAAGAAGTCGTTCTTTATTATATAGCTTTTGTCACCCCAGTATCTACCCATTATTCTGGTAGCAACTTTTTTCTTATATATTTTTCGGTAATCTTCATCATTGTCATAACGCTCCTTGATCTTTTGTCTAACCTGCTCAATTGTTGCTTCTCTATAAAGTTTATCATTGTGATAACGCTCCTTGATCTTTTGTCTAGCCTGCTCAATTGTTGCTTCTCTGTAATCTTTACTATTATCATACCGTTCCTTGCTCTTTTGTCTAGCCTGCTCAATTGTTGCTTCTCTGTAATCTTCATCATTACCATACCGTTCCTTGATCTTTTGTTTGGCTGTCTCAATTTTTGCATGTCTATAATCTTCATCATTGTGATAACACATCTTGCTGTTTTGTTTTGCTCTCTCAATTTTTACTTCTCGATACGCCTGGTCGGTTGAATACCTTTGCTTTTCTCTTTTCAAGATACTATCTCTGTTGTTCGTGTAGTACTGTTTTTTTAACTTGCGTATAGCTTGCTTTGATCTAACCATTATCTAATTATGAATGAGACCATTTACAGTTTTGACGTTTCTTATATAGTAATTATGACATCACGGCGTAATGATTTTATTTCATGACGTCATGGCGCAATGGTATTATTTCATGACGTCTTCAGAAACAACAATATAATTTCGTGTTTTTCTATTCACGTCATAGCTCTAATATAAAACTATGAAGACATTCATTATTTATCTAGTAGGGTTTCAGGCAAGGTAGTTCTGATGATGTACTTTTGTTTTGATCTGACTCTATTTTTAGGAGTTTTGGGTTTTTATATTTCTTAGCATTGGACTGATCGTCTCTTACTATGTTGCTAGCTACTGCTGCAACCCAAATTTCACATATATATTTATTTATGAGAGGCAGCCTGGATTTTGTTCTGGTCTGACTCTATTTCTAGTAGTTCTGGGTTTTTATCTTTCTTAGCATTGGACTAATCGTCTCTTACTAGAGTGCTAGCTACTGCTGCAACCCGGTTTCACATATATAGTAGTTATGAGAGGCAGCGTGGCCGAGTGGTCCAAAGCGCTAGTGTTAGCCACCAGTATCTTCAGAGGCGTGGGATCAAATCTTACCGCTGGTATTTAACATAACTTGATGTTTTATAAAACATTTCTTACCACGAAATGTTTGATTGCTTGAAAAATCAAATATCTTTTAAAAGACTGTAGTATGAAAAGACATCAAAAATGCAGTGTTTAGTGGAGAAATTTATTCTGTTTTAAAAATAATTTGTTTTAGTTACAAAAGGTGGTTTTTAACCCAATTAATTTCCTTTAAAATGAGCCCTTGAAAAACTCTCTACGATGCTCCAGTGCCAAGCTGTCTGTGGAAAAGAAAGAAAGAAAAAAGAAAGAAAAAGATGCCGTTTAGGCAGAATGCTGTAGTGGCTTCCACTTTTCTAAATTTTTAAGCCAATATATTTCCCTTGCTCTTCAAGCCAAATGACAGAAAGTATCCTTTATAGGGGTTTTATTTCATTAAGTCATGGCGCAATGGTATTATTTCATGACGTCTTCAGAAACAACAATATATTTTATTTCATGACGTCATGGCGCAATGGTGTTATTTCATGACGTCTTCAGAAACAACAATATAATTTCGTGTTTTTCTATTCACGTCATAGCTCTAATATAAAACTATGAAGACATTCATTATTTATCTAGTAGGGTTTCAGGCAAGGTAGTTCTAATGATGTACTTTTGTTTTGATCTGACTCTATTTTTAGGAGTTTTGGGTTTTTATATTTCTTAGCATTGGACTGATCGTCTCTTACTATGTTGCTAGCTACTAGAAACAACAATATAATCTCGTGTTTTTCTATTCACGTCATAGCTCTAATATAAAACTATGATGACATTCATTATTTATCTAGTAGGGTTTCAGACAAGGTAGTTCCAATGATATACTTTTGTTTTGATCTGACTCTATTTTTAGGAGTTTTTGGTTTTTATATTTCTTAGCATTGGACTGATCGTCTCTTACTAGGTTGCTAGCTACTGCTGCAACCCAAATTCACATATATATTTATTTATGAGAGGCAGCCTGGCCGAGTGGTCCAAGGCACTGGTGTTAACCACCAGTCTCTTCGGAGGCGTGGGTTCAAATCTTACCACTGGTATACGATTATGTTTGAAAGACTGCAGTGTGAAAAGACATCAAAAATGCAGTTTTTGGTGGAAAAATTTATTCTCTTTTAGAAATAATTTATTTTAGTTACTATAGATTTTTAACCAAATTAATTTCCTTTAAAATGAGCCATTGAACAACTCTCTACGATGTTCCAGTGCCAAGCTATCTGTGGAAAAGAAAGAAAAAAAGGAAAAAATATCCCGTTTAGGCAGAATGTTGTAGTAGCTTCCACTTTTCCTGATTTTCAAGCCAAAATATTTCCCTTGCTGTTCAAGCCAAGGGACAGAAAGATTACTATACAGGGGTTTCGGACAAGACGGTTCTAATGGTGTACTTTTTGTTTTGATCTGACTCCTTTGTTAGGAACTATGGGTTTTTATATTTCTTAACATTGGACGTGATCGTCTCTTACTAGGTTGCTAGCTACCGCTGCAACCCGGATATAGTAAAACTTTTTCTATGCCATATGACTAGCAACTGGGGTTCGTTTTATGCCATATGATTACAAACAGGAAAAAGCCTACAGCTTTTTCTTCTTTTAAATAGTAAGAGACGAACCTCAAACAATAAAGTAGCCAACTAAGTCGAATGTATGAAATGGTTTTCTATTCCAGATACAAGATGCTTGTATTATCTTCACTTTTTATTACTATTTGTCATGGATTGTCCTTTACTAGGTTTCACCTTTATCCGATGATCGAGGCTTTATGTACTATTCAGTCTAAACAAAACTTCTATTAATGACTACTACACGAAATCTTCTTGAGTGACACCATTTATGATAACTTTATCGATCCCTTATGTAAAAACTGGAAAATACCTGAAAATTTTAAAATTAGTTTTTTTTTTGTTAGGTTTTTGTTTAATAACAAGCAGACATATTTTCTTTGTTGTTAAGCAAAGAGATTTGTTGCGGATACCGCAACAATCTGGATAGCTTGTAGATACCCCTGAAACCACCGTATATCAGTTACTATGGGCGAGAGATCGTTCTTTACTGAACAACCCATACCAGTTAGTATAGGCAAGAGTTGGATCTTTATTGTAATATTGAAAAAATTTTTTCTCTTTTAAAAATAATTTATTTTAGTTACTATAGATTTTTAACCCAATTAATTTCCTTTAAAATGAGCTATTGAACAACCCTCTACGATGTTCCAGTGCCAAGCTATCTCTGGATACAAAAGAAAAAAAAAGAAAAAAAGAAAAAAATATCCCGTTTGGGGAGAATAACGTGGTAAAAGTCTATTTTCTTGATTTTCAAGCCAATATATTTTCTTTGTTATTCAAGCCAAAGGGCGGTAAGTTTCCTTTATGGAGGATTTGTACAAGGCGGTTCTAATGGTGTACTTTTTGTTTTGATCTGACTCTTTTTTTAGGAGCTACGGGTTTTTATATTTCTTAACATTGGAGGTGATCGTCTCTTACTAGGTTGCTAGCTACCGCTGCAACCCGGATCCCGGTGTGGGAAAATTTTTAACTCTATAATCTTCGAACATTCAAACCATTTATAATTTATAATGATGTATAATATAAATAATGTAATCTTCACTATAGTGAAGTTGCCTTTGCAAGTTTTTTAGTATAGGGAAGAGTTCGATCTTTATTATAACCTATGCTATAATTAAGTGGCGTATAAAATTTAGCATATGCAAGAGGTTGTTCTTTATTATAATTTATTACCATGAACTGTTTGATTGCTTCAAAATTCAAATATCTTTGAAAAGACTGCAGTATGAAAATACATCAAAAATGCAATTTTTTTGACAAAATTGATTCTACTTTAAATTGTATTTTATTTTTAATTACAAAAGGCACTAGATGTTGCAATTTCCTTTAAAAGGAGCTATTATTCAGCTCTCTATGATTTTCCAGTGCCCAGCTAGCTGAGCAGAAAGAAAAACCGGAAAGAAAAAAATATCCCGTTTGTGGAGAATAACGTGGTAAAAGTCTATTTTCTTGATTTTCAAGCCAACATATTTTCTTTGTTATTCAAGCCAAAGGGCGGTAAGATTCCTTTATAAAGGTTTCGGACAAGGCGGTTCTAATGGTGTACTTTTTGTTTTGATCTGACTCTTTTTTAGGAGTTGGGGGGTTTTATATTTCTTTACATTGGAGGTGATCGTCTCTTACTAGGTTGCTAGCTACCGCTGCAACCCGGATAGCTACCGCTGCAACCCGGAAATATAAATATTAGATTCACTTATTACGTCACATATGGTTATCTTTTAATGTATTATTACAAACAGGAAAAAGCCTACGGCTTTTTCTTCTTTGGAATAGTAAGAGACGAACCTCAAGGAATCGGGCAGCTAACTAAGTCCAATATAAGCAATTGTTTGTTCTTCTAATGGTCATCTTTTAATTCGGCGTTTCTTACTAGGTTGCTAGCTACCTCTTAAACCCGGATTATGAAATAGGTTGCTAGCTACCGCTGCAACCTAGATATTCTTATTTCTGCTACTATGGGCTAAGGTTCGTTCTTTCATGTAAAACTAGCAAAACATTTTTTAAGCCTGATGAAGATTTAACTAATGTGTCAAAAGTAAGGTTGCAAGTCGACGATTTTATTTTGGCCTTATTATAATTGGTATGATGAAATAATAATATGCATATGGCTCTTAAATCATACTTCTTTATGGTTCCATATGGTCTAGCGGCTAGGATAGTTAACTTTCACTTAACAGGCTCGGGTTCGATTCCCGGAGTGGGAAAATTTTTAACTGTATAATCTTTGAACATTTGAACCTTTTATAATTTATAATGATGTATAATATAAATACTGTAATCTTAACTATAGTGAAGTTGCCTATGCAAGTTAGTATAGGGAAGAGTTCGATCTTTATTATAACTCTTTCAAAGAGAATTTTAATCTGTAATTTTGAATACTTTTCGTGATCCCGATAAAACATGCGTAAAATGTTTCTCAATTTACAAAGATCAGCCTGCATTTTTGCCATCTTCTTGTATTTCTGAATGTAATTTTTCCCTTTGTCCTTATGCGTTCTTCGGTACAACCTCGCAGAGAATTTAATTTTTTCATTATAGCTTTTGTCACCCCAGTATCTACCCATTATTCTGGTAACAACTTTTTTCTTATGTTTGTTTCGGTAATCTATATCGTTATCATACCGTTCCTTGCTCTTTTCTTTGGCTGTCTCAATTTTCGCATGTCTATAAACTACATCATTATAATAACGCTGTTTGTCACTATCAATTTTCGCATCTCGATACACCTGGTCGGTTGAATACCTTTGCTTTTCTCTTTTCAAGATGCTATCTCTGTTTTTTTTGGTAGTACTCTTTTTTTAACTTGCGTGTAGCTTGCTTGATTGAAACCATTATGTAACCATTAGTTGAATTTTTATATCCCGTATCAAGTATCAAGAACCTAACAAAAAATTAAACTAATTTTTAAATTTTCAGGTATTTTTGTAGTCTAAATTAAAAGATTAAAACTATTGTTCAGACACCATAAATATTTTTGCAGTTTATAACTTTAGCAATTCTGAACTAAATACGAAAATAAAATAAAAATTAATTTTTTCAATTTTTACGTCACGTCGCTCATTAAGTCATAAACCTATTGTGTACTATTATTAGTACACAATAGGTTTTAGATATTACGTCATGTCACTTATTACGTCATATATGGTTATTAGTAGATAATCGGTAAAATATTCGTTCTTTATTATAAAATTCACTATGGGGCATGATCGTCTCTTAAATGGCTACTAGCTATCGTTGCAACCCAGACATCTACATAATGACTCCTTATAAAACTTCAGCTGATATGGACTACATTAATCATTGTCTTTTAATATAAAACTTTTTTAGGAGCTATAGGTTTTTATATTTCTTAACATTGGACGTAATCGTCTCTTACTAGGTTGCTAGCTACCGCTGCAACCTGGATGCCTATATAAGTTATTATAGGCAAGAGTTGGTTCTTTATGATAATAATGATGTGCTTTTGTTTTGATCTGACTCTATTTTTAGGAGTTCTGGGTTTTTACATTTTTTACTATTGGACTGATCGTATCTTGCTAGGTTGCTAGGTACTGCTGCAACTTGGATTAACATATATAGTTATGAGAGGAGGCGTGGTCAAGTGGTCCAAGGTGCTGGTGTTAGCAACTAGTCGCTTCGGAGGCGTGGGCTCAAATCTTACCGCTGGTATACGATTATGAACAACTCATTGAACAGCTATCTGTGGAAAAGAAAAAAAGAAAAAAAGAAAAAGAAAAAAAATATACCGTTTAGCAGAATGTTGAAGTAGCTGCCACTTTTCTTGATTTTCAAGCCAATATATATTTCCCTTGCTGTTCAAGCCAAGGGACAGAAAGTTTCCTATATAGGGGTTTCAGACAAGGCGGTTCTATATATTCAAACGATCGTCTTTTAATGTAATTCCTTTTATTACTTCAGTTACTACGGGCAATAGTTTGTTCCTTAACGTAACCTTTTAATTTTCATATATAGAGGTTTTGGAAAAGGTGGATCTAATAGTCTACTTATTGTTTTGATCTGACTCTATGTTTAGCAGTTATGGGTTACTTTAGTTTTTACTATGGGGCGTGGTCGTCTCTTACTAGGTTGCTAGTTACCGCTGTGTCCCGGATGTTACTATGGGCTAAGATTCGTTCTTTACTGTAATGGCGTATAAAATTTAGTATAGGCAAGATCTTATTTAATTCTAATAATCCTGAAGGCCTCTGCCTCCTTTCTCCAACCGTTCCTTTATTGTCCTCAAGTGTGTCTCTAGCTCCACCCAGTGATCTCCTATTTATAAATCTATACTTCAATGAAATATAATACCCTCCAGTGTCAAGATATCCACAAGTTTTCATACGCTGTATAACAATGTTACTAAATTTTAATATTAAAATTCTCTAAATTATTAATCCAATTTGCTTTACTTTACCCGTGTTTTCTCTTTCTTTCTTTTTTCTATTCTTCATTTTCAATTTTTTGCTGTTATGGTCCTCAACAAGTTCGCTTCCAGGATCCTTATTATTATGTTTGAAACAGTTTGTTACAACGTACTGTTTGAAAGTTTTTCTCAGAAATTATTTTTCCTCTTTTTCAAGCCACTAAGGTGGTCTAAGTTTCCTGAACAGATTATTGGTAATGATAATAACAAACAGGAAAAAGCCTACGGCTTCTTCTTCTTTGAAATAGTAAGAGACGAACCTCAAACAATCAAGTTGCTAACTAAGTCCAATGTATGCTATGGTTTGCGATTCCAATGATCGTCTTTTAATGTAATTGCTTGCTACCGCTGCAACTCGGATTGCTAGCTAACGCTGCAACCCGGATATATTTCTTATCATTGGACGTTATCGTCTCTTACTAGGTTGCTAGTTACCGCTGCAACCCGGAAAAACAATCGTATATCAGTTACTAAGGGCGAGAGATCGTTCTTTACCTATCTATAAGACTCTAAGCTATAAGATTCTAAGCTAAAGACTCTAAGCTATATGACTCTATGCTTGGTTTGTTTTTCCAATGATCGTCTTTTAATGTAAATGCTCTTTCCGCAATTCAATGTCTTTTTATATTGCAGTCTATTCAAAGATATTTGATTGTTAAAGCAAGTCCGATTTCTTACAACGATTTCTACTAAGCTTCAAACTTTTGGTTTGCTTTTCTAAGGTTTTGGAATTGTTGTAATCCCTTGCTAAAATATATACAAATATTTTTGCAATTACCAGTTTCTTATTCTTTAGGCAATTTAATGTCTTTTCATACTGAATCTATTCATAAATACACAGAACTGTTTGACTATGTAAACCCTGATTACAAACAGGAAAAAGCCAAAGGCTTTTTCTTCTTTGGAAGAGTAAGAGACGAATCTCAAAGATCTGGCAGCTAACTAAGTGCAACATATGTAATGGTTTGCTCTTCTAATGATCGTCCTTTAATATAAAATTTTCTATTCACGTCATAGTTCTAATAAAACTATGACGACATTCATTATTTATCTAGTAGGATTTCAGGCAAGATGGTTATAATGAGGTACTTTTGTTTTGATCTATTTTTAGGAGTTCTGGGTTTTTATATTTCTTAGCATTGGACGTGATCGTCTCTTACTAGGTGGCTAGTAAGTGACGCGCCTCCGAAGAGACCACCAGTCTCTTTGGAGGCGCGGGTTCAAATCCCACCGCTGGTATACGATTATGACGTCATTGATCAATCTTTAATATGAAATATGCAGTTTTAGTAAAAAAGCTGATTCTATTTTAAAGATAATATTTTTTAATTACAAAAGACTTTTAACGTAATTAATTTCCTTTAAAATGAGCCATTGAACAACTCTCTACGATGTTCCAGTGCCAAGCTATCTGTGAAATTACTAACCTTAACTATAATTAAGTGGCGTATAAAATTTAGTATAGGCAAGAGGTCGTTCTTTATTATATGATAATAGATAATTACCTAAAATGAAACCGTATTGACAAACACCTTTTATGATGAACTAAATCGGTCCTCTCTGTAAACTTTACTAACCTATACTATAGTTAAGTGGCCTAACAATTTAGTATAGGCAAGAGGTCGTTCTTTATTATATCTTTTTTTAGTTACTATGGGTTGGAAGTTTGTTCTTTACTGTAATATTTCAAGAGAACAATTTGCTTTATTCAACAAATGGCCTCAATCTTAAAGGCAAAGTCGGTATAATAATATGGTACCCTCTTTATAGAGTGAATTTTAATAACTACTACGTGAGATCCTCTTGACTAACACCATTTATGATCGATCCTTATGTCCCACTATACAAGTTTGTATAGGCAAGAGTTCGTTCTTTATTGTAATAAGTTTTTACGGCTTATGATTTACGGACACGATTAATCAAAGCAATTTGGTTTCATAAGTGGAATAAGGGATTACGATTTATGGACTATATTACTGTAAGTGAAAATGATTGATCCTGGAATTTGGGCGAAAGATAAACTTTTTTATAATCCAGTGTTGAATTTCATACAGAAAAATTTCATACAGAAAAAACAAGGTGGTTCTAATGGTGTACTTTTTGTTTTGATCTGACTCCTTTTTTAGGAGCTATGGGTTTTTATATTTCTTAACATTGGACGTGATCGTCTCTTACTAGGTTGCTAGCTACCGCTGCAACCCGGATTATCTTTAATTACAGAAGTAACTAGATGTAGCAAGTTTTACTATTGAGACGAGTCGCTCTTACTATACAACATATAGTTCGTTATCACGAACTGTTTGCTTTGATGTATCTATTGGTACCAAAATTTCGTTGTTTAGAGTTTCGGTTACTATTGAGACAATCAAAATTTCGTTCTTTAGAGTGTCGGTTACTACTGAGACAAGTAGCTATTATTACTATAGGTTTCATTACCATGAACTGTTTGATTGTTTCAAAATTCAAATGTCTTTGAAAAGACTGCAGTATGAAAATACATCAAAAATGCAATTTTTTTGAAAAAATTTATTCTACTTTAAAAAGTATTTTATTTTTAATTACAAAAGTGACTAGATGTTGCAATTTCCTTTAAAATGAGCTATTTTACAGTTCTCTATGATTTTCCAGTGCCCAGCTAGTTAAGGAAAAAAATCAAGCGGAAAGAAAAAAATATCCCGTTTAGGCAGAATGTTGTAGTAGCTGCCATTTTTTCTGATTTTCAAGTCAATATATTTTCTTTGTTATCCAAGCGAAGGGACAGAAAGTTAACTATAGGGAAGTTTCAGACAAGGTGGTTCTAATGGTGTAATTTTTGTTTTGATCTGACTCTTTTCTTAGGAGTTAGGTGTTTTTATATTTCTTAACATTGGATGTGATCGTCTCTTACTAGGTTGCTAGCTACAGCTGCAACCCGGATGATTTTCAAGCCAATATATTTCCCTTGCTGTTCAAGCCAAGGGACAGAAAGTTTCCTACACAGGGGTTTCGGACAAGGCGGTTCTAATGGTATACTTTTTGTTTTGATCTGACTCGTTTTTTAGGAACTATGGGTTTTTATATTTCTTAACATTGGACGTGATCGTCTCTTACTAGGTTGCTAGCTACCGCTGCAACCTGGATAGCATTGGACTGATCGTTTCTTGCTAGGTTGCTAGCTACTGCTGCAGCCCGGATTCAAATATACATTTATGAGAGGCAGCCTGGCCGAGTGGTTCGAGGCACTGGTGTTGGCCACCAGTCTCTTCAGAGGCATGGGTTCAAATCTTGCCGCTGGTATAAGATTATGTTTGAACGACTGCAGTGTGAAAAGACATCAAAAATGCAGTTTTTGGTGGAAAAATTTATTCTCTTTTAGAAATAATTTATTTTAGTTACTATAGATTTTTAACCGAATTAATTTCCTTTAAAATGAGCCATTGAACAAATATCTACGATGTTCCAGTGCCAAGCTATCTCTGGATACAAAAGAAAAAAAGAGAAAAAAACAAATCCCGCTTAGGCAGAATGTTGTAGTAGCTGCCACTTTTCTTGATTTTCAAGCCAATATATTTCCCTTGCTGTTCAAGCCAAGGGACAGAAAGTTTCCTATACAGGGGTTTCGGACAAGGCGGTTCTAATGATGTACTTTTTGTTTTGATCTGACTCCTTTTTTAGGAGCTATGGGTTTTTATATTTCTTAACTTTGGACGTGATCGTCTCTTACTAGGTTGCTAGCTACCGCTGCAACCCGGATAATTAAGTGGCGTATAAAATTTAGCATAGGGAAGAAGTCATTCTTTATTATAAAACATTGGACGTGATCGTCTCTTACTAGGTTGCTAGCTACCGCTGCAACCCGGAGGTTGCTAGCTACCGCTGCAACCCGGATTACATTCTAGCTAAAATAATGAAGATAATATGAATGAACCACAGTGTTCAGTTTCTTTGGACTTGAGTTCGTTTTTTAACTATAAATACAAACAGGAAAAAGCCTACGGCTTTTTCTTCTTTTAAATAGTAAGAGACGAAACTCAAACAATCAAGTAGCTAACTAAGTCCAATGTATGGAATGGTTTGTTATTTCAGTGATCGTCTTTTAATGTAAATATAAAATTTAGTATAGGCAAGAGGTCGTTCTTTATTATAAAAACCCGGATTAACTATAGTGAAGTTGCGTATGCAAGCTAGTATAGGGAAGAGTTCGATCTTTATTATAATTTACTAACCTATACTATAGTTAAGTGGCTTATATAATTTAGTATAGGCAAGAGGTCGTTCTTTATTATAGTCTCTTACTAGGTTGCTAGCTACCGCTGCAACCCGGATACCGCTGCAACCTGGATTATCTTTTAATGTATTATTACAAACAGGAAAAAGCCTACGGCTTTTTCTTCTTTGGAATAGTAAGAGACGAACCTCAAAGAATCAGGCAGCTAACTAAGTCCAATATAAGCAATTGTTTGTTCTTCTAATGATCATCTTTTAAATTGGTGTTTCTTACTAGGTTGCTAGCTACCACTTAAACCCGGATTATGTAATAGGTTGCTAGCTACCGCTGCAACCTAGATAATCTTATTTCTGCTACTATGGGCTAAGGTTCGTTCTTTCATGTAAAACTAGCAAAACATTTTTTAAGCTTGATGAAGATTTAACTAATGTGTCAAAAGTAAGGTTGCAAGTCGATGATTTTGTTTTGGCCTTATTATAATTGGTATGGTGAAATAATAATATGCATATGGCTCTTAAATCATGCTTCATTATTGTTCCATATGGTCTAGTGGCTAGGATAGTTAACTTCCACTTAACAGGTTCGGGTTCGATTCCCGGTGGTGGAAAATTTTTAACTCTATAATCTTCGAACATTTGAACCTTTTTTAATTTATAAAGATGTATAATATAAATACTGTAATCTTAACTATAGTGAAGTTGCGTATGCAAGTTAGTATAAGGAAGAGTTCGATCTTTATTATAATAATTCCAGTGCCATTCTTTCTTACTTATAAGTTTTCAATCAACTCAAAGCACTACGTAACTCATTTTAAAGGTAGAACTCTTTCTAATTGATTACAAACAGGAAAAATCCTACGGCTTTTTCTTCATTGAAATAGTAAGAGACTAGCCTCAAACAATCAAGTAGCTAACTAAATCAAATATATGTAATGGGTTTTTATTCTAATGATCGTCTTTTAATGAAAAATTTGAATATATTGACCTTAGATATAACTGTACTAGCCTATACTATAGTTAAGTGGCCTATAAAAATAGTATAGGCAAGAGGTCGTTCTTTATTATAACATTTACCAAATCGTAATAATTTGTTTTATAATAATAATTAATTTTTTTAATTACAAAAGGTTTCTATATACAGCAGTTTCCTTTAAAATGAGCCATTACACAGCTCTTTACTATGACAACGAACCGTTTGATTTAATACTTAAGTTACTATGGGTTAAAGTTCGTTCCTTATTGTAAAAACTCTTAACTAAAATATTCATGAATGAGACCATTTACAGTTTTGACGTTTCTTATATAGTAATTATGACGTCACTGCATTAAAAATACAGTTTTTATTGGAAAAATTTATTCTCTTTTAGAAATAATTTATTTTAGTTACAAAAGGTTTTTAACCCAATTAATTTACTTTAAAATGAGCTATTGAACAACCCTCTACGATGTTCCAGTGCCAAGCTATCTCTGGATACAAAAAAGAAAAAAAAAAGAAAAAAATATCCCGTTTGGGGAGAATAACGTGGTAAAAGTCAATTTGCTTGATTTTCAAGCCAATATATTTCCCTTGCTGTTCAAGCCAAGGGACAGAAAGTTTCCTATACAGGGGTTTCGGACAAGGCGGTTCTAATGGTGTACTTTTTGTTTTGATCTGACTCCTCTGTTAGGAACTATGGGTTTTTATATTTCTTAACATTGGACGTGATCGTCTCTTACTAGGTTGCTAGCTACCGCTGCAACCCGGATCAAGATACTATCTCTGTTGTTTGTGTAGTACTGTTTTTTCAATATCCGTGCAGCTTGCTTGATTGAAACCATTATGTAATTATGAATGTGAACTTTTACAGTTCTGAAGCTTCTTATATAGTAATTATGACGTCACAAGGTAATGATTTTATTGACGTCATAGCGCAATGATATTATTTCATGACGTCTTCAGAAACAACAATATAATTTCGTGTTTGTCTATTCACATCATAGCTCTAATATAAAACTATGACGACATTCAATATTTATCTAGTAGGATTTCAGACAAGGTAATTCTAATGATGCACTTTTGTTTTGATCTGACTCTATTTTTAGGAGTTTTGTTATATTTCTTAGCATTGGACTGATCGTCTCTTACTAGATTGCTAGCTACTGCTGCAACCCGGATTCACATATATATTATTTATGAGAGGCAACCTGGCCGAGTGGTCCAAGGCACTGGTGTTAACCACCAGTCTCTTCGGAGGCGTGGGTTCAAATCTTACCGCTGGTATACGATTATGTTTGAAAGACTGCAGTGTGAAAAGACATGGAAAATGCAGTTTTTGGTGGAAAAATTTATTCTCTTTTAGAAATAATTTATTTTACTTACAAAAGGTTTTCAACCCAATTAATTTCCTTTAAAATGAGCTATTGAACAACCCTCTACGATGTTCCAGTGCCAAGCTATCTCTGGAAAAGAAAGAAAAAAAAAAGAAAAAAATATCCCGTTTGGGGAGAATAACGTGGTAAAAGTCAATTTGCTTGATTTTCAAGCCAATATATTTCCCTTGCTATTCAAGCCAAAGGGCGGTAAGTTTCCTTTATAGAGGTTTCGGACAAGGCGGTTCTAATGGTGTACTTTTTGTTTTGATCTGACTCCTTTTTTAGGAACTATGGGTTTTTATATTTCTTAACATTGGACGTGATCGTCTCTTACTAGGTTGCTAGCTACCGCTGCAACCCGGATAATGTGTCAAAAGTAAGGTTGCAAGTCGACGATGTTGTTTTGGCCTTATTATAATTGGTATGGTGAAATAATAATATGCATATGGCTCTTAAATCATACTTCTTTATGGTTCCATATGGTCTAGTGGCTAGGATAGTTAACTTTCACTTAACAGACCCGGGTTCGATTCACGGTGTGGGAAAATTTTTAACTCTATAATCTTCGAACATCTGAACCTTTTATAATTTATAATGATGTATAATATAAATACTGTAATCTTAACTATAGTGAAGTTGCCTATGCAAGTTAGTATAGGGAAGAGTTCGATCTTTATTTTAGATATTACGTCATGTCACTTATTACGTCATATATGGTTATTAGTAGATAATCGGTAAAATATTCGCTCTTTATTATAATTGATTTTCAAGCCAATATATTTCCCTTGCTGTTCAAGCCAAGGGACAGAAATTTTACTATACAGGGGTTTCGGATAAGGCGGTTCCAATGGTGTACTTTTTGTTTTGATCTGACTCCTTTGTTAGGAGCGATGGGTTTTTATATTTCTTAACATTGGACGTGATCGTCTCTTACTAGGTTGCTAGCTACCGCTGCAACCCGGAAACTTTTAATATGTTGAATTAAAAGCACTATCTTTTCAATTTAAAATTTAAAAAAGAAACTTGTTTATTTACATTCTAGCTAAAATAATGAGGATAATATGAATGAACCACAGGGTTCAGTTTCTTTGGACTTGAGTTCGTTTTTTAACTATAAATAAAACAGGAAAAAGCCTACGGCTTTTTCTTCTTTTAAATAGTAAGAGACGAAACTCAAACAATCAAGTAGCTAACTAAGTCCAATGTATGGAATGGTTTGTTATTTCAGTGATTTACTAACCTATACTATAGTTAAGTGGCCTATATAATTTAGTATAGGCAAGAGGTCGTTCTTTATTATAAAAATTTTTCAGGAATTAATCTAGTTTTATTTGACAAAAAAGATCTTTTACAAGGAATCAGGCAGCTAACAAAGTCCAATATATGCGAAGGTATGTTCTTTAAATGATCGTCTTTTAATGTAATTTTAAAAATAATTTATTTTATAATTAGAAAAGGTGTTTAACCCCATTAATTTCCTTTAAAATGAGCCAATAAACAACGCTCTACGATGTTCCATTGCCAAGCTATCTGTGGAATTTAATAACCTATACTATATAATTAAGTGGCGTATAAAATTTAGTATAGGCAAAAGGTCGTTCTTTATTATAAAAATAGTAAGAGACGAGTCTCAAATAATCAAGTAGCTAGCTAATTCCAAAGGTATGCAATTTTTGTTATTCCAATGATCGTTTTTTATTGTAACTAGGTTTCAGCCATCTCTACAGCCATGATACTATTGGAAATTACATAATCCCTATTTATGTTTTAGTTAACATGGGCAAGGTGTCGTTCTTTATTGTATAATGTAATGAAAAGACTGCAGTATGAAAAGACATCAAAAATGCAGTTTTTGGTGGAAAAATTTATTCTCTCTTAGAAATAATTTATTTTAGTTACTAAAATTTTTAACCCGATTAATTTCCTTTAAAATGAGCTATTGAACAACTCTATACGATGTTCCAGTGCCAAGCTATCTGTGGAAAAGAAAAAAAAGAAAAAAATATGCCGTGTACGCAGAATGTTGTACTAGCTGCCACTTTTCTTGATTTTCAAGCCACTATATTTCCCTTGATGTTCAAGCCAATGGACAGAAAGTTTCCTATACAGGGGTTTTGGACAAGACGGTTCTAATGGTGTACTTTTTGTTTTGATCTGACTCCTTTTTTTAGGAACTATGGGTTTTTATATTTATTAACATTGGACGTGATCGCCTCTTACTAGGTTGCTAGCTACCGCTGCAACCCGGATCAAGGCCACCCGGGGTCAATTTCTTTAAATTGTAATTCAGCTATCATTAAAACCATGATACGGATGATACTTACAAAATACCCATTTACAGTATTGATCCTTTATGTAACGAACTGATTGACAATACTGATGGTTAGAGTTCGATCTTTAAGTTATCATATACTGTTAAAAATTTTTCTTACGTGAATGTTTTATGGTGTAATGGTTAGCACTTAAGACTTTGAATCCAATGATCCGAGTTCAAACCCCGGTGGACGGTTCTTATGAAATGTAGCTTACTTATGCTACAATTTAAGTTTCTGCAGTAATTTTTCTTTTAAAAATTAAATTAGTTACTATCGCCTAGAGTTAGTTCTTAACCATGTCGTAGCAATTAGTTTTATAATAATAATTAATTTTGTTAATTACAAAAGGTTTCTATATACAGCAGTTTCCTTTAAAATGAGCCATT
Organism: Artemia sinica; assembly: GCA_027921565.1. Classification (NCBI taxonomy): domain Eukaryota; kingdom Metazoa; phylum Arthropoda; class Branchiopoda; order Anostraca; family Artemiidae; genus Artemia; species Artemia sinica. The sequence continues at coordinate 44,415,007 of CM051270.1, forward strand.
ACACAGCTCTTTATTATGGCCACGAACTGTTTGATTTAATACTTCAGTTACTATGGGTTCAGTTCGTTCCTTATTGTAACAAACAGGAAAAAGCCTACGGCTTTTTCTTCTTTGAAATAGTAAGAGACTAGCCTCAAACAATCAAGTAGCTAACTAAATCAAATGTATGTATTGGGTTTTTATTCCAATGACCGTCTTTTAGTGGAAAATTTTAATATATTGACCTTAAATATAATAAATGTACTAGCCTACACTATACTTAAGTGGCCTATAAAATTTAGTATAGGCAAGAGGTCGTTCTTTATTATAAACCATGGCACAATGATATTATTTCATGACGTCTTCAGAAACAACAATATATTTTCGTGTTTTTCTATTCACGTCATAGCTCTAATATAAAAAACTATGATGCCATCTGACTCTATTTTTAGGAGTTTTGGGTTTTGATGTTTCTTAGCATGGGACTGATCGTTTTTTGCTAGGTTGCTAGCTACTGCTGCAACCCAAATTATAAGAGGCAGCCTGGCCGAGTGGTCCAAGGCACTGGTGTTAGCCACCAGTCTCTTCGGAGGCGTGGGTTCAAATCTTACCGCTGGTATACGATTATGTTTGAAAGACTGCAGTGTGAAAAGACATCGAAAATGCAGTTTTTGGTGGAAAAATTTATTCTCTTTTAGAAATAATTTATTTTAGTTACTATAGATTTTTAACCCAATTAATTTCCTTTAAAATGAGCTATTGAACAACTCTCTACGATGTTCCAGTGCCAAGTTATCTCTGGAAACAAGAAAAAAGAAAAAAAAAAGAAAAAAATATCCCGTTTAGACAGAATATTGTAATAGCTGCCACTTTTCTTGATTTTCAAGCCAATATATTTCCCTTGCTGTTCAATCCAAGGGACAGAAAGTTTCCTTTACAGGGGTTTCTGACAAGGCGGTTCTAATGGTGTACTTTTTGTTTTGATCTGAATCCTTTTTTAGGAGCTATGGGTTTTTATATTTCTTAACATTGGACGTGATCGTCTCTTACTAGGTTGCTAGCTACCGCTGCAACCCGGACTATTTAAATATAATTTGTTTTATAACTACAAAAAGTTTTTAACCCCATTAATTTGCTTTAAAATGAGCCATTAAACAGGGTTCATAATTTGTTCTTTAACATAAAAGTCATTAATCGGATATTTAATAAATATTATATGGTCTAGAGGTTGGGATAGCTCTCATCCAGTTGGCTTGAGTTCAAATTTTGTGTGGGAAATTTTAACTTATGATGATTTCTTAAGGAACATAATTAAAATTTCTTAATATAATAAAAATAATTTATTTTAATTACAAGAAGTTTTTAACTCCATTAATTTTCTTTAAAATGAGCCATTGAACAACTCTGTACGATGTTCCAGTGCCAAGCTATCTGTGGAATTACTAACCTATACTATAATTAAGTGGCGTATAAAATTTAGTATAGACAAGAGGTCGTTCTTTATTATACGTAAAAAAACTGATTCTATTTTAAAGATAATTCGTTTTAATTACAAAAAATTTTCAACCTCATTAATTTCCTTTAAAATGAGCCATTGAACAACTATCTACGATGTTCCAGTGCCAAGCTATCTGTGGAATTACTAACCTATACTATAATTAAGTGGCGTATAAAATTTAGTATAGGCAAGAGGTCGTTCTTTATTATAAATTCCAGTACCAAGCTATTTGTGGAATTACTAACCTATACTATAATTAAGTGGCGTATAAAATTTAGCATAGGCAAGTGGTCGTTCTTTATTATAACTTTTCTTGATTTTTTAGTACTGATTTTTTAACTTGCGTGTAGCTTGCTTTGATCTAACCATTATGTATTCATGAATGAGACCATTTACAGTTTTGACGATTCTTATATAGTAATTATGACGTCACTGCATCAAAAATACAGTTTTTATTGGAAAAATTTATTCTCTTTTAGAAATAATTTATTTTAGTTACAAAAGGTTTTTAACCCAATTAATTTCCTTTAAAATGAGCTATTGAACAACCCTCTACGATGTTCCAGTGCCAAGCTATCTCTGGAAACAAAGAAAAAAAAAAGAAAAAAATATCCCGTTTGGGGAGAATAACGTGGTAAAAGTCTATTTTCTTGATTTTCAAGCCAATATATTTTCTTTGTTATTCAAGCCAAAGGGCGGTAAGTTTCCTTTATGGAGGATTTGGACAAGGCGGTTCTAATGGTGTACTTTTTGTTTTGATCTGACTCCTCTGTTAGGAACTACGGGTTTTTATATTTCTTAACATTGGACGTGATCGTCTCTTACTAGGTTGCTAGCTACCGCTGCAACCCGGATAGCTGCCACTTTTCTTGATTTTTTAGTACTGATTTTTTAACTTGCGTGCAGCTTGCTTTGATCTAACCATTATGTATTAATGAATGAGACCTTTTGCAGTTTTGACGTTTCTTATATAGTAATTATGACGTCACTGCATCAAAAATACAGTTTTTATTGAAAAAATTTATTCTCTTTTAAAAATAATTTATTTTAGTTACTATAGATTTTTAACCCAATTAATTTCCTTTAAAATGAGCTATTCAACAACCCTCTACGATGTTCCAGTGCCAAGCTATCTCTGGATACAAAAGAAAAAAAAAAGAAAAAAAGAAAAAAATATCCCGTTTGGGGAGAATAACGTGGTAAAAGTCTATTTTCTTGATTTTCAAGCCAATATATTTTCTTTGTTATTCAAGCCAAAGGGCGGTAAGTTTCCTTTATGGAGGATTTGGACAAGGCGGTTCTAATGGTGTACTTTTTGTTTTGATCTGACTCTTTTTTTAGGAGCTACGGGTTTTTATATTTCTTAACATTGGAGGTGATCGTCTCTTACTAGGTTGCTAGCTACCGCTGCAACCCGGATAATGTAAATTATGTAATTATGAACGAGAACTTTTACAGTTCTGACGCTTCTTATATAGTAATTATGACGTCACGGCGTAATGATTTTATTGACGTCATAGCGCAATGATATTATTTCATGACGTGTTCAGAAACCACGACATAATATCGTGTTTTTCTATTCACGTCATAGCTCTAATATAAAACTATGACGACATTCATTATTTATCTAGTAGGATTTCAGACAAGGTAGTTCTAATGATGTACTTTTGTTTTGATCTGACTCTATTTTCAGGAGTTTTGTTATATTTCTTAGCATTGGACTGATCGTCTCTTACTAGGTTGCTAGCTACTGCTGCAATTCAGATTCACATATATATTATTTATGAAAGGCAGCCTGGCCGAGTGGTCCAAGGCACTGGTGTTAGCCACCAGTCTCTTCGGAGGCGTGGGTTCAAATCTTACCGCTGGTATAATGTTTGAAATACTGCAGTGTGAAAAGACACCGAAAATGCAGTTTTTGGTGGAAAAATTTATTCTCTCTTAGAAATAATTTATTTTAGTTACAAAAGGTTTTTAACCCAATTAATTTCCTTTAAAATGAGCTATTGAACAACTCTCTACGATGTTCCAGTGCCAAGCTATCTCTGGAAAAGAAAGAAAAGAGAAAAAAATATCCCGTTTGTGGAGAATAACGTGGTAAAAGTCAATTTGCTTGATTTTCAAGCCAATATATTTTCTTTGCTATTCAAGCCAAAGGGCGGTAAGTTTCCTTTATAGAGGTTTCGGACAAGGCGGTTCTAATGGTGTACTTTTTGTTTTGATCTGACTCCTTTGTTAGGAACTATGGGTTTTTATATTTCTTAACATTGGACGTGATCGTCTCTTACTAGGTTGCTAGCTACCGCTGCAACCCGGAAACTCTTGCTAGGTAGCTAGCTACCACTGCAACCCGGATTTAGCTACCCCTGGAGCCACCGTATATCAGTTACTATTGGCGATAGATCGTTCTTTACTGTATTATTATCATATCTTATATGTAACTTTCGTTTTATGAGTCTTCGATAGTCTAATGGTAAGCATGCCCACTTGTTGCCTGGGAGAAAGGGGGTTCGATTCCCCGTAGGGGAGAACTTTTAATATGTTGAATTAAAAGCACTATCTTTTCAATTTAAAATTTAAAAACGAAACTTGTTTATTTACATCCTAGCTAAAATAATGAAGATAATATGAATGAACCACAGGGTTCAGTTTCTTTGGACTTGAGTTCGTTTTTTTAACTATAAATACAAACAGGAAAAAGGCTACGGCTTTTTCTTCTTTTAAATAGTAAGAGACGAAACTCAAACAATCAAGTAGCTAACTAAGTCCAATGTATGGAATGGTTTGTTATTTCAGTGATTTACTAACCTATACTATAGTTAAGTGGCCTATATAATTTAGTATAGGCAAGAGGTCGTTCTTTATTATAAAAGCGGAAAGAAAAAAATATCCCGTTTGTGTAGAATAACGTGGTTAAAGTCAATTTTCTTGATTTTCAAGCCAATATATTTTCTTTGTTATTCAAGCCAAAGGGCGGTAAGTTTCCTTTATAAGGGTTTAGGACAAGGCGGTTCTAATGGTGTACTTTTTGTTTTGATTTGACTCTTTTTTTTAGGAGTTAGGGGGTTTTATATTTCTTAACATTGGATGTGATCGTCTCTTACTAGGTTGCTAGCTACCGCTGCAACCCGGATCATTTAAAATGAGCTAGGTGTCGTTCTTTATTGTAAATTACGTCATGTCACTTATTACGTCATATATGGTTATTAGTAGATAATCGGTAAAATATTCGTTCTTTATTATAATATAGTAATTATGACGTCACTGCATCAAAAATACAGTTTTTATTGGAAAAATTTATTCTCTTTTAGAAATAATTTATTTTAGTTACAAAAGGTTTTTAACCCAATTAATTTCCTTTAAAATGAGCTATTGAACAACCCTCTACGATGTTCCAGTGCCAAGCTATCTCTGGATACAAAAGAAAAAAAAAAAGAAAAAAATATCTCGTTTGAGAAGAATAACGTGGTAAAAGTCAATTTGCTTGATTTTCAAGCCAATATATTTCCCTTGCTGTTCAAGCCAAGGGACAGAAAGTTTCCTATACAGGGGTTTCGGACAAGGCGATTCTAATGGTGTACTTTTTGTTTTGATCTGACTCCTGCTTTAGGAGCTATGGGTTTTTATATTTCTTAACATTGGACGTGATCGTCTCTTACTAGGTTGCTAGCTACCGCTGCAACCCGGATAACAGGAAAAAGCCTACGGCTTTTTCTTCATTGGAATAGTAAGAGCCGAACCTCAAAGAATCAGGCAGCTAACTAAGTCCAATATAAGCAATGGTTTGTTCTTCTAATGATCAACTTTTAATTGTGCGTTTCTTACTAGGTTGCTAGCTACCACTGCAACCCGGATTATGTAATTAATAGGTTGCTAACTACCGCTGCAACCTAGATATTCTTATTTCTGCTACTATGGGCAAAGGTTCGTTCTTTACTGCAAAACTAGCAAAACAGTTTTTAAGTCTGATGAAGATTTAACTGATGTGTCAAAAGTAAGGTTGCAATTCGACGATTTTGTTTTGGCCTTATTATAATTGGTATGGTGAAATAATAATATGCATATTGTTCTTAAATCATTCTTCTTTATGGTCCCATTTGGTCTAGTGGCTAGGATAGTTAACTTTTACTTAGGAGGACGGGGTTCGATTCCCGGTGTGGGAAAATTTTTAACTCTATAATCTTCGAACATTCGAACCTTTTATAATTTATAATGCTGTATAATATAAATACTGTAATCTTCACTATAGTGAAGTTGCCTATGCAAGTTAGTATAGGGAAGAGTTCGATCTTTATTATATTGACCATTCTTTAACATGAAATGTTCTTTGCTGCAATGGTTTGTTCTTTACTAGGTATCAGCCGTCTCTACAGCCACGATACTGATGGAAATTACATAATCCCTATTTATGTTTCATTTTTAATGGGCTAGGTGTCGTTCTTTATTGTAATTTTTATTATAAAATCTTTATATAAAATATTTAAGTTACTTTTGGCTAGAGTCTGTTCTTTATTATAAAATATTATATTTCTTAACATTGGACGTGATTGTCTCTTACTAGGTTGCTAGCTACTGCTGCAACCCGGATATTCCCATAGTTTTGTGAGACAGCGTGGCCAAGTGGTTTAATGTGCTGGTGTTAGCCGGTTCAAATCCCACCGCTGACAGTATTTTAGACCAAAGCAAACAAATTACTTGTTTGAGTCATAAATTATAATCTTATTTTATTTACTATGGGCTGAAGTTCGTTCTTTACTGTAACTTGATCGTTTGTTTAGCCTGCTCAATTCTTGCTTCTCTGTAATGTTCATCATTACCATACCGTTCCTTGATCTTTTGTTTGGCTGTCTCAATTTTTGCATGTCTATAGTCTTCATCATTGTGATAACACATCTTGCTGTTTTCTTTTGCTCTCTCAATTATTACTTCTCGATACGCCTGGTCGGTTGAATACCTTTGCTTTTTTCTTTTCAAGTTACTATCTCTGTTGTTTGTGTAGTACTCTTTCTTCAACTTGCGTATAGCCTGCTTTGATCTAACCATTATTCTAATCAAGAATGAGAGAATTTTCAGTTTTGACTTTCCTTATATACTAATTATGACGTCACTCTATTCACGTCATAACTCTAATATAAAACTATGATGACGTTCATTATTTATCTAGTAGGGTTTCAGACAAGGTATTTCTAATGATGTACTTTTGTTTTGATCTGACTCTATTTTTAGGAGTTTTGGGTTTTTATATTTCTTAGCATTGGACTGATCGTCTCTTACTAGGTTGCTAGCTACTGCTGCAACCCAAATTCACATATATATTTATTTATGAGAGGCAGCCTGGCCGAGTGGTCCAAGGCACTGGTGTTAGCCACCAGTCTCTTCAGAGGCGTGGGTTCAATTCTTATCGCTGGTATACGATTATGTTTGAAAGACTGCAGTGTGAAAAGACATCAAAATGCAGTTTTTGGTGGAAAAATTTATTCTCTTTTAGAAATAATTTATTTTAGTTACTATAGATTTTTAACCCACTTAATTTCCTTTAAAATGAGCTATTGAACAACCCTCTACGATGTTCCAGTGCCAAGTTATCTCTGGATACAAAAGAAAAAAAAAAGAAAAAAAGAAAAAAATATCCCGTTTAGGCAGAATGTTGTAGTAGCTGCCACTTTTCTTGATTTTCAAGCCAATATATTTCCCTTGCTGTTCAAGCCAAGGGACAGAAATTTTACTATGCAGGGGTTTCGGACAAGGCGGTTCTAATGGTGTACTTTTTGTTTTGATCTGACTCTTTTTTTAGGAACTATGGGTTTTTATATTTCTTAACATTGGACGTGATCGTCTCTTACTAGGTTGCTAGCTACCGCTGCAACCCGGATTTATGTAAACTACCTACCGCTGCAACCCGGATTTCTAATTGATTGCAAACAGGAAAAAGCCTATGGCTTTTTCTTCTTTGAAATAGTAAGAGACTAGCCTCAAACAATCAAGTAGGTAACTAAATCAAATGTATGTAATGGGTTTTTATTCCAAAGATCACCTTTTAATGAAAAATTTTAATATATTGACCTTAAATATAACTGTACTAGCCTATACTCTATAGTTAAGTGGCCTATAAAATTTAGTATAGGCAAGAGGTCATTCTTTATTATAATTACTATGGATGAGAGATCGTTCTTTACTGTAAAAACAACACGGAAACATCATTGATCAATCTTTAACATGTAATTATAGTCTGACTTTAGTTACTATTGGCTGGAAGTTTGTTCTTTACTGTAAAAAATTCTCATTTACAGTATCGATCCTTTATGTAATTAATATATCCTATATGGTCTAGAGGTTGGGATAGCTCTCACCCAGTTTGCTTGAGTTCAATTTCCTTATGGGAAATTTTTACTTATGATGATTTCTTAAGGAACATAATTAAAATGTCTTAATGTAATAACAATAATTTGTTTTAATTACAAAAGGTTTTTAACCCCATTAATTTCCTTTAAAATGAGCCATTGGACAACTCTCTACGATGTTCCAGTGCCATGCTATCTGTTGAATTACTAACCTATACTATAATTAAGTTGTGTATAAAATTTAGTATAGGCAAGAGGTCGTTCTTTATTATATAACTACTGCTGCAACCCAAATTCACATATATATTTATTCATGAGAGGCAGCCTGGCCGAGTGGTCCAAGGCACTGGTGTTAGCCACCAGTCTCTTCGGAGGCGTGGGTTCAAATTTTACCGCTAGTATGCGATTATGTTTGAAAGACTGCAGTGTGAAAAGACATCGAAAATGCAGTTTTTGGTGGAAAAATTTATTCGCTTTTAGAAATAATTTATTTTAGTTACTATAGATTTTTAACCCAATTAATTTCCTTTAAAATGAGCTATTGAACAACTATCTACGATGTTACAGTGCCAAGCTCTCTCTGGATACAAAAAAAGAAAAGAGAAAAAAATATCCCGTTTGGGGAGAATAACGTGGTTAAAGTCAATTTTCTTGATTTTCAAGCCAATATATTTCCCTTGCTGTTCAAGCCAAGGGACAGAAAGTTTCCTATACAGGGGTTTCGGACAAGGCGGTTCTAATGGTGTACTTTTTGTTTTGATCTGACTCCTTTGTTAGGAACTATGGGTTTTTATATTTCTTAACATTGGACGTGATCGTCTCTTACTAGGTTGCTAGCTACCGCTGCAACCCGGATTTTCTTTGTTATTCAAGCAAAAGGGCGGTAAGTTTCCTTTATAGAGGTTCGGACAAGGCGGTTCTAATGGTGTACTTTTTGTTTTGATCTGACTCTTTTTTTAGGAGTTGGGGGGTTTTATATTTCTTTACATTGGAGGTGATCGTCTCTTACTAGGTTGCTAGCTACCGCTGCAACCCGGATAATAATAATTACAAACAGAAAAAAAGCCTACGGCTTTTTCTTCTTTGGAATAGTAAGAGACGAACCTCAAAGAATCAGGCAGCTAACTAAGTCCAATATAAGCAATTGCTTGTTCTTCTAATGATCATCTTTAATTTGACCTTTCTTACTAGGTTGCTAGCTACCACTTAAACCCGGATTATGTAATAGGTTGCTAGCTACCGCTGCAACCTAAATATTCTTATTTCTGCTACTATGGGCTAAGTTTCGTTCTTTCATGTAAAACTAGCAAAACATTTTTTAAGCCTGATGAAGATCTAACTAATGTGTCAAAAGTAAGGTTGCAAGTCGACGATTTTGTTTTGGCCTTATTATAATTGGTATGGTGAAATAATAATATGCATATGGCTCTTAAATCATACTTCTTTATGGTTCCATATGGTCTAGTGGCTAGGATAGTTAACTTTCACTTAACAGGCTCGGGTTCGATTCCCGGTGTGGGAAAATTTTTAACTCTATAATCTTCGAACATTTGAACCTTTTATAATTTATAATGATGTATAATATAAATACTGTAATCTTAACTATAGTGAAGTTGCGTATGCAAGTTAGTATAGGGAAGAGTTCGATCTTTATTATAACAACAGAAGAAGAAAAAATTGCATATATTGAACTTAGTTACCTAGCGGAATCTTTTTGGTTCGTCTCTTACTATTATAAAACTATGACGGCATTCATTATTTATCTAGTAGGATTTCAGACAAGGTGGTTCTAATGACTTACTTTTGTTTTGATCTGACTCTATGTTTAGGAGTTCTGGGTTTTTATATTTCAGCATTGGACTGATCGTCTCTTACTAGGTTGCTAGCTACTGCTGCAACCCGGATTCACATGTATAGTTATGAGAAGCAGCCTGGCCGAGTGGTCCAAGGCGCTGGTGTTAGCCACCAGTCTCTTCGGAGGCGTGGGTTCAAATCTTACCGCTGATATACGATTATGATTTATGTACAAAAATGAAATATCTTTGAAAAGACTGCAGCATGAAAAGACATCAAAAATTCAGTTTTTGGTGGAAAAATTTATTCTCCTTTAGAAATAATTTATTTTAGTTACTAAAGATTTTTAACCTAATTAATTTCCTTTCAAATGAGCTATTGAACAACTCTCTACGATGTTCCAGTGCCAAGCTATCTGTGGAAAAAAAATGCCATTTGTGGAGAATAACGTGGTTAAAGTCAATTTTGTTGATTTTCAAGCCAATATATTTCCCTTGCTGTTCAAGCCAAATGACAGAAAGTTTCCTATACAGGGGTTTCGGACAAGGCGGTTCTAACGCTGCACTTTTTGTTTTGATCTGACTCCTGTTTTAGGAGCTCTGGGTGTTTATATTTCTTAACATTAGACTTGATCGTCTCTTACTAGGCTGCTAGCTACCGCTGCAACCTGGAGTAAACAAAACTTCTATTAATAAATGCTACATGAGATCCTCTTGACTGACACAATTTATGATGAACTATGTCGATCCTTTATGTAATGCAACTGGGGGTTTGTTCAATACTATATTTATGTACATAAAATACTATACCTTTGGTCCTTATAAATGCTTCATGATTCGTTCTTTACTATACTGATTACAAACAGGAAAAAGCCTACGGCTTTTTCTTCTTTGGAGTAGTAAGGGACGACTCTCAAAGAATCAGGCAGCTAACCAAGTCTAACGTATGCAATGGTTTGTTCTTGTAATGATGGTTTTTTAATATAACTATAAAATTTAGTATAGCCAAGAGGTCGTTCTTTATTGTAAATGTTCTTCTAATGATCGTCTTTTAATATAAATCAAGCCAATATATTTCCTTTGCTGTTCAAGCCAAAGGGCGGTAAGTTTCCTTTCAAGGGGTTTCGGACAAGGCGGTTCTAATGGTGTACTTTTTGTTTTGATCTGACTCCTTTTTTAGGAACTATGGGTTTTTACATTTCTTAACATTGGACATAATCATCTCTTACTAGGTTGCTAGCTACCGCTGCAACCCGGACTAGCAAAACAGTTTTTAAGTCTGATGAAGATTTAACAGATGTGTCCAAAGTAAGGTTGCAAGTCGACGATTTTGTTTTGGCCTTATTATAATTGGTATGGTGAAATAATAATATGCATGTGGTTCTTAAATCATACTTCTTTATGGTCCCATTTGGTCTAGTGGCTAGGATAGTTAACTTACACTTAAGAGGACCGGGTTCGATTCCCGGTGTGGGAAATTTTTTAACTCTATAATCTTCGAACATTCGAACCTTTTATAATTTATAATGATGTATAATATAAATACTGTAATCTTCACTATAGTGAAGTTGCCTATGCAAGTTAGTATAGGGAAGAGTTCGATCTTTATTATAAATTTTTTAAATTTCCCCAATTTCTCTGAAACTTTTGGGAGACCAACGAAATTATCAATTATTTTTATTTGATCAGACATAATAAAACTTTACTAGCCTATAGTATAGTTAAGTGGCCTATAAAATTTAGTATAGGCAAAAGGTCGTTCTTTATTTATATAAAATGAGCTATTAAACATAAACTGAACCATTAACCATTAATAATAACCTGATTACAAACAGGAAAAAGCCTACGGCTTTTTCTTCTTTGAAATAGTAAGAGACGAACCTCAAACAATCAAGTGGTTAACTAATTCCAATGCATGCAATGGTGTGATATTCCAATGATAGTCTTAATATCTCTTCAACACATTGTAAACAGTAACATTTGATTACTGTAAGCATCATCTATATAATGGTTCCTTATAAAACTTCAGTTACTATGGACTGAAGATCGTTCTTTAAAGTAATGGGTTCAAATCTTACCGCTGGTATACGATTATGTTTGAAAGACTGCAGTGTGAAAAGACATCAAAAATGCAGTTTTTGGTGGAAAAATTTATTCTCTTTTAGAAATAATTTATTTTAGTTACTATAGATTTTTAACCCAATTAATTTCCTTTAAAATGAGCTATTGAACAACCCTCTACGATGTTCCAGTGCCAAGCTATCTGTGGAAAAGAAAAAAAAAGAAAAAAAGAAAAAAATATCCCGTTTGGGGAGAATAACGTGGTTAAAGTCAATTTTCTTGATTTTCAAGCCAATATATTTCCCTTGCTGTTCAAGCCAAGGGACAGAAAGTTTCCTATACAGGGGTTTCGGACAAGGCGGTTCTAATGGTGTACTTTTTGTTTTGATCTGACTCCTTTGTTAGGAACTATGGGTTTTTATATTTCTTAACATTGGACGTGATCGTCTCTTACTAGGTTGCTAGCTACCGCTGCAACCCGGATATATTATAAAATCTTCGAACATTCGAACCTTTTAATAATTTATAAAGATGTATAATATAAATACTGTAATCTTCACTATAGTGAAGTTGCCTATGCAAGTTAGTATAGGGAAGAGTTCGATCTTTATTATAATTTAAAACACAGTTAGAAATGCTTTTTTCTTGAGTCGGTGTTCCAGGAATTTGTTCTAAATCATTAGTCTTACAAACACATTTACTAATAACCCTAACAGGCTCGTTTTCGCCATAATTGAAAAACATTGCTTTTCCTTCGCTGTTAATAGGTATGCTTGTATATATATTTTTATTGCTGCTACATAAACTGCAATTGCTCCTTTCAAAATTAATATACGAATTTTCTAAGAAGTACGCCTCCGTATATTCACTGTGTTGTCGAACATTTTCCATTGCATCTATAAACTGTTCCACAGTTGCCAATCCATACCTTGGAAGCTTTTCGTTAAACTGACAACATTTCTTTTGGATATTACTATGAAGCTTTGCCAAAGAATTTCTAGCCGACTTTTCAACAGCATCCGCTCTTTCAAAGAGAATTTTAATCTGTAATTTTGAATACTTTTCGTGATCCCGATAAAACATGCGTAAAATGTTTCTAAATTTACAAAGATCAGCCTGCATTTTTGCCATCTTCTTGTATTTCTGAATGTAATTTTTCCCTTTGTCCTTATGCGTTCTTCGGTACAACCTCGCAGAGAATTTAATTTTTTCATTATAGATTTTGTCACCCCAGTAACGCTCCTTGATCTTTTGTTTGGCTGTCTCAATTTTTA
>CM051270.1:44428052-44443052 GCA_027921565.1 Artemia sinica
TAAGTAAAGAAAATCAAACGGAATCAGGCAACAGAGAGTCTCAAACCCCGTAAAGCTCTTTTAAAGATATAAGAACTACTTATTTAACAAAAAAATTTTGTTTTTAATGGGTACCAAGTAAGAAAAACCACACGGAAAAGCCCTTATAATAGCATAGGAAGGAACATAAGTTCCTGGAATAGCATAGGAAGGGGGCATAAACTCTTATAATAGCATGGGGGGGGACATAAGCCCTTAAAATAGCATGGGAATTCCTATACACGCAAGCAAATAACATGGGAATTCCTATACATGCAAGCAAATAACATGGGAATTCCTATACATGCAAGCAAATAACAAGGGAATTCCTATACATGCAAGCAAATAACATGGGAATTCCTATACACGCAAGCAAATAACATGGGAATTTCCTATACATGCAAGCAAATAACATGGGAATTCCTATACACGCAAGCAAATAACATGGGAATTCCTATACATGCAAGCAAATAACAAGGGAATATCTATACCTGCAAGCAAATAACATGGGAATTCCTATACACGCAAGCAAATAACATAACCATTTCTTTTATTCAAATCCCAACCACAAATCAAGTTATCGTATATTGAACAACCTCTGATTGGCTCATAAAAAATGCCCACGTCAAACGATACATTCATTGTGCAATTCTTATCAAAAACAAAAGCTTTATACCCCTTTTTCAACGAGAGTTAGCTTTAGCAACGACACATTCTTAACAAACTAGTCTTGACTAAAGGCAATTGTCCAAAAAATCAATCACACTAGGACCGGTATTGCGTACACGTTCCTCTTGGCAAAGAGTGTGATGACCTGTAACTACTAGAAAAACCTGTTTGTACGGGGGCGCAAGCAAATTGCTTAGACCTATTCTACTAGTAGAAAGCCTCTAATATTTGATAAAAATTGGTTCTTTATCTTATGAGCTGATACAAATGCCTGCAAATTTATAAAAAAATAATAAATAAAAATAAAATAAAAAAACGAGAATGCAGAACTGCTCTCGTATAGATTGAACTTCCAGATAATTTTTTAACAACCTATTCAGGAGTAATTTGTAACAAGATATGGGATTGTCCAAATACCCAGATTATTTCTCTTTTTTTTCACATTCTAAATCCAAATATATATATTATATATATATATATTATATATATAATATATATATATATATATATATATATATATATATATATATATATATATATATATATATATATAATATATATATATATATATATATATATATATATATATATATATATATTATATATATATTATAGATATATATAATATATATATATATATATATATATGTATATATATATATATATATTATATATATTAGTATATAAAAAAATCAAATAATATATTCGAAAAAGACCAGTAAGCATGCATTAACACCAGAAGAAGTACTAAGAAAAAATTGCACTTTTTCTTCTTAGTTTCTCAACCTTGGATTGTGGCTAAACGACAGATATAATTTCAGAGGGTCAGTTAGAAGTGAACTGAGGTTTATTTTAAATATAAAAAACTATTTACTTTGATAAAAAAATGGGGGACACAATTGGGGAACCATAGATAAAATGAGTCTACCAGTCAATTGCGCAAATAGCTCTCCAAAGGACAACTTAGCTGAAGAATATTCATTATTTAAACGAATAGCAATTCTGTTTTTGGGTAGCCTTTGGGGTCATTTACCATTTACCACAAACTATTCATCGTATATTGCAAAGTATGTGACTCGCGCAACAGATGTGTAGTATTACTTGCGTATTGTGGCACGAAATTAAAAATTATTCAACGGAATACCCAAAAAAAGGACTATATGACTCTTAATTTTACGGGGAATACCCGTGTAAATTTACTGCTTCAAAGTTTACCAAACCATTACAAAAGCGTTATTATTAAATAAGCTGTATATAAGCTGTTCCAAGCTGTAATAAGCTGTTCTGTAAAATGCTACACTGTAAAAATAGAGTAAAAACTTAACACTCAACTCCTTCCTTAACACACAACAATCAAAATAAAATACTAGCTTTAATGATTTAATGCCATTTTATTTTATAAATTATTTTTTTTTAAGTTAATTATTTAAATATTATTTAGAAAATAATCCATTCTCCAACCATCTTTTAATTTCACTTAAATCACTAGTTTTCGTATCGGACCGGACAAGGGATTGAGGAGAAAGTCCCCAGCCATACTGAACTACAATATAAAATATAGGGATGATTAAATTAAAATATAATATACGAATTTATTTTACTTAGCCCCTCCAAAAACAAGAGAAAATCCCAACTTAGACGTAACCAAATTATTAACATATTTTTGATCATTGACCTTTTGCCATGGGAATGAACCTTATTAACTTGTGTGAATACACTTAGAAAAGAAGCAGACCTACCTTCGACACAATTGTATTTGGAAACACTAGTACACAAATCAGGGAGAGCAGCCACTAGAAATATTTTCAACCTGACATACTCCTCACGACACGATTCAGAAGGGCTTCAATTTGCAAGTATTCCAACAAAAATGTTTTAAAAAACTCGGACCAGACAAGGGATTGAGGAGAAAGTCCCCAGCCATACTGAACTACAATATAAAATATAGGGATGATTAAATTAAAATATAATATACGAATTTATTTTACTTAGCCCCTCCAAAAACAAGAGAAAATCCCAACTTAGACGTAACCAAATTATTAACATATTTTTGATCATTGACCTTTTGCCATGGGAATGAACCTTATTAACTTGTGTGAATACACTTAGAAAAGAAGCAGACCTACCTTCGACACAATTGTATTTGGAAACACTAGTACACAAATCAGGGAGAGCAGCCACTAGAAATATTTTCAACCTGACATACTCCTCACGACACGATTCAGAAGGGCTTCAATTTGCAAGTATTCCAACAAAAATGTTTTAAAAAACTCGGACCAGACAAGGGATTGAGGAGAAAGTCCCCAGCCATACTGAACTACAATATAAAATATAGGGATGATTAAATTAAAATATAATATACGAATTTATTTTCTTTGGGAAACAGTGTTTAAGTTTCAGGATCATGCCAACCTCTGGCGCAATTATACATGAAAGCACTAGCATAAAATACCAGTATAAAATGCGGAAGAGCAGCCACTGGAACATTGAGAGCAGCCGCTGATTTTTGAATTAAAATCAAGTTTCCATCAAGACATGGCTAGTTGAAGAAAAACCAAGACAGATAGTCTGAGTGAGAGGCAAAGCTAGCATAAGCTTTTTTCAGGATTGTGTAAAAATGATGTCATTTTAACTTGTTGATAGATAGTCTATCATCAATCCATCCTAGGGTAGAACTAAGGTAGATAGTCATAGAACTAAGGTTAGCTAGTCTTGGACTAGCTCATATATTTGAAACTTTCCCATTATGGCCTTTAAATGAGAGTGATTTATCCACAATAAAACCAATATATCGAACACTTGATATCCATACTGCAAGGCCCCCAGCCTCAATTGAAAATATCATCGATAACAATTACCAGACCTTCCAAAAACTACAAAATTGCAATTATTATAGTTAACAGCAATATTATTGCACGTTCTAGCCGAGTGGTTAGCGCTCCGGACTTGAAATCCTGAGGTCAGGGGTTCGTTTCCTGGTGTCACTGGTTATTTTGTCTGGAACAGGGATCAATGGTTTGTTTGATTCTGTTAGCTCAGCTAGAATCGACCAAGCTCTAAATAGGAACCTAATGAAATCTGGGGGGGGGACAACATGGGAAGTGTCGGATGGTTTTTCCCACAACCACGCATTGCACTCCCGGCCAAAGGCATTCAATCGGTACCTGCGCAGCGCAGACCATTGGTCAGCATGCGAAAAGTTTTTTTATTGCCCCTCATCCAGATAGATATCCTCTATGTGACAGACAATGAAGTAACCGACAATTCAGTCGTTTTCGCACACACAAATGCAGCTGTGTCATCAACAAAGATCAGGAGAGAAACATTATTCTCTTTATTGGTCAAATCTGAAACCTTATTCACAAGTGGCCGAAGAGAAGAAGAACGATCAGTCACATAAACCAAAAAATAATAAAGGGCCTAAAATAGACCCTGGGGTACACCACATCTAATTAGCAATGGTTGAGAAATTCAGCCAGATATTTCTATGCTTTATAAACGATGAAAAAGGAAACTAATAATCAAATTGAGAAATCTTCCATTAACTTCATACCCTAAATTGTTCAACAAGTTAAAAATAATATTGCCTCATTCGTATTCGTTCCTCTCCTAAAACCTAACTGATTATGGTGCAATATACTAAATTTTCCAAGCTCTGAATAAATTTGGATTATTAATTGAATTTTAATTATACGGCTTAATATGGGCAAAACTGAAATAGGTCTATAATTCGGTGCACAAGTCCTCTCGCCTCCTCTATAAAAAGGAATCACTTTTGCTGTCTTAAAACAATCAGGGAATATACCAGCTTTATAACAAGAGTTAATCAATCTAACAAAACCTTCCAATGTTGTTGGTAGAATTTATTTTATTACCTTTAGATTTGATTTATCACCTCCAGCTGAACTTGACTTCATGTTACAGACAATATTATCCACCTCCAAACGCTTCGTTATCCTTAAATGAAATGAAACATCAATACCTTCTGGTAAAAACCTCTCAAAATTTTTATCTTCCAAATATTATATCTTCACAAATATATTCCAAGCTTGTCAATATTCATCAGCTTAGAGTGGGCGGAAGTGTATGTGGGCGCTTAAAAGAAACTTTACAAACTATAGTCCAGGCTGTAGGTATTATTCCTGACGATTTTACTTACCTAACTCAATACTGTTTCAAAGTAGTAAGAATACGCTATATCTACCGATTTTCACTTATATGACTCATGGATTTACGCTCTAGGCAATTCAATCCTGGTGAAAATTTACCCCGGAAAATTACCCGTAACATCACCACGCGTAAAATTGAGTCGGGAAGAGAAAGCAAACATATAAGACGAATTTCGTATAGGAATTTGGAAAATTCCTTCAGTGTAAAATATCGCCTGAAAAAATTCACTCCCTAAAAACAACCCTCCCCATGGAAAACTATCTCCGTGGAAAATCCCACCAGCAGAAATTCGCTCCCCCCCCCACCGAAAATTTTATGCATACTTCGCAATAACAAATATTAGATACATAAACAATGGGCAAATTTTGTAACTTAAAGACCTTTCCCCAGAGATGGTGGGGGTCATAATATCTCCAAAAGTATAGTTATTTGGCCTTTCAACTATGCTGAACAAAATTGCTGTATCAAAATTTTGATCAGACGAATTTGAGAAAAAAGGGGCGCAGGAGGACGCCTATTTGCCCTTCAATATTTTGATCACTTATAAAGGGGACTAGAACTTTTAATTTCCATTCGAATGAGCCCCCTACTGATATTCTAGGATCACTGGGTCGATACGATCATCCCTGGAGAAAAAAATAAAATAAACACGTATCCGTGATCTTTCTTCTGACAAAAAATACAAAATTCCACATTTTTGCAGATAGGAGCTTGAAACCTCTACAGTAGGGTTCTCTAATATGCCTAATCTGATGGTGTGATTTTCATTAAGATTCTGTAACTTTTAGGGGGTTTCTCCTCCTTTTTTCGAAAATAAGGAAAATATTCTCAGGCTCTTAGCCTTTGATGGGTAAGACTAAACCTAATATAACTTATATATTTGAAATTAGCATAAAAATCCAATTCTTTTGATATGTCTATTGGTATCAAAATTCCGTTTTTTAGAGTTTCGGTTACTATTGAGAACTTGCAATTCGTTACCACGAACTGTATGCATCTTTGACTTCAATAGAACTCAAGATTTTCTACTATGACTATTTAACATCTTCTATATAATTACTGAAAATATATAATTACTAAAAATAACCTGCTGATGACTAGATAAGCAATTAATTTTCTGATCAAGGTCTCATTGTAATTGATAGTAATTGCTTCTACTTATTGGAGGGGTTCCTCGCCCTATGCCACATAGTATACATATCACAGTACCACCTGTCCCGCCATGCATTGAGCATGCCTTGCCTCTGCGTGAAATGTTACGGTGGACTTCTCGCCCTGCTCTGCACAGTTCTGCCATGTGTAGTGCAGGTCACTTTGTGTGCATGGTTTTTAAACAGTTCGTGGTAACGAACTGTTAAGTAAGGAGCGACCCGGCTCAATGGTAACCGAAACTCTAGATACCAATTGATGCATCAAAAGATGCATCAAGAGATTTTAATGCTGAATTCAAATATATAAATTTCATCAAGTTTAGTCCTACCCATCAAAAGTTACGTGCCTGAGAAAATTTGGCTGATTTTCGAAAAAAGGGGGAAAGACCCTCTAAAAACTATAGAATCTTAATGAAAATCACACCATCACATTCAGCGTATCAGAGAACCCTACTGTAGAGGTTCCAAGCTCCTATCTACAAAAATGTGGAATTTTGCATTTTTTGCCAGAAGAAAGATCACGGATGCGTGTTTATTTTTTTTTATTTTTTTTTTTTTATTTATTTATTTATTTTTTTTCCAGGGGTTATCGTATCGACCCAGTGATCCTAGAATATTGTGGGAGGACTCATTGGAACTGAAATTAAAAGTTCTAGTGCCCTTTTTAAGTGACCAAAAAAATGGAGGGCAACTAGGCCCCCTCCCACGCTCATTGTTTTCCCAAAGTCACCTGATAAAAATTTTGAGATAGCCATTTTGTTCAGAATGGTTGAAAATATGATAAGTATGTCCTTTAGGATGACTTAATCAACCGAGGTCCCGGGGGGAGGGCTGAAAGTTATGAACTTTACCCAATGTTAACATATAGTATTGGTTATTAGGAAGTATACAGACGTTTTCAAAGGGGATTTTTTCTGGTAGTAGGGGGTGGTTGGGTCGGGGGTTATTTGGGAAGATCTTTCCATGAAGGAAGTTTTCATGGGGGATGGGACATTGCTATGAAGGGGGTGCCGGATTTCCCAGCATTATTAAAAAAAAAAATAATCAGAAATTAAATATAAAAAAAACAAGTTTTTCCAACTGAAAATAAGGAGTAACATCAAAACTTAAAAGGAACAGAAAATATTACTTGTATGATTGGGTTCACCCTCTAGTCGATACCTCACTCTTTAAGCCAAAGATTTTTTAGTACTTTCATAAGAGCTACTTATTCTAAATAACGGCCTTTGTGATTAAGGGGTCATTTTTCAAGAATTGGAACGAAATTCGAACTTTAGCTCAAAGAGCGAGGTATTGACTAGGGGGCGAGCCCCCTAATATACGTATTAAAAATATATGAATATAGAAGATCGTTACGTAAGTTAATTCTTAAGTTACGTATATTTATTACTAATAAAAACGTTGGTAAATAAAATTAAACAAGTTTCGAAAAAGCCATTTAACCAAATAAAAGTAAAATTAATATGCAAATTTTGTTTTAATTATTCATGTACGGTGAGCCAAAATCAAAACCTGCATTAATTCAAAAACGTTCAAAAATTAAATAGAAAAAACAAATTTTTTTAACAGAAAGTAAGGAAAGATATTAAAACTTAAAACGAACAGAAATTATTCCGTATATGAAAGGGGCTGCCCCCTCCTCAACGCCTCGCTCTTTACGCTAAAGTTTTTTATTGTTTAAAAAAATAGAGTTGTGAGAAAGTCAAACTTTAGCGTAAAGAGCGAGGCGTTGAGGAGGGGACAGTCCCTTTCATATACGGAATAATTTCTGTTCGTTTTAAGTTTTAACGTCGTTCCTTACTTTTTGTTAAAAACCTTGTTTGTTTTTTTATTTAATAAAGATACAAAGACGGAATGGCCTACCAAAACAAAACATAGAGAAGATTGTTAGGGCTCGAAAGGCTTATGTCCAGTAGAAAAAAAATAAAAAGAATAATCAAGGGGACATTTCATCAGTTTCTAGCAGCGTCATGGTGTAGAGAAAGAAGCAATTTTTGAAAAAAAAGAAAGGAAATATTTCAAATTAAAAATGAAGGAAAAAGACACAATGAAACCAAATATACACGATTACAACTCTTCCTAAAACATAAAAATTAGTTTGATAGTATCGAGCTTTATTTGATTTAGTCGCTTTCTTTTCATCCTTCTTTGATTTCAAATTCTACCTTTCATTTTTAAGTTATGTTTTAAATTCTTTACTTCTCCGCACTGAGGTGACTTTATTGGATATTAAATTAAAAAAAACAATTTCTTTAAACTGAAAGTAAGGAGCGACATTAGAACTTAAAACGAACAGAAATTATTCCGTATATGAAAGGGGCTGTCCCCTCCTCAACGCCTCGCTCTTTACGCTAAAGTTTTTTATTGTTTAAAAAAATAAAGTTGTGAGACAGAGTCAAACTTTTGCGTAAAGAGCGAGGCGTTGAGGAGGGGACAGCCCCTTTCATATACGGAATAATTTCTGTTCGTTTTAAGTTTTAATGTCGCTCCTTACTTTCAGTTTGAAAAAAATGCTTTTTTTTATTAATTTCTGATCGTTTTTTAGTTAATGCAGTTTTTATTTTGGCTCACCGTCATTGAATAAGTAAACAAAATTTGCATAAAAATTTGTGCTTTTCTTTTGCTAAATAGCTGTCTCTAAATTTGGTTCTGACGTAATTTACAAATTAACTTACGTAACCCTAGTCAATACCTTGCTCTTTAAGCGAAAGTTCGAATTTTGTTCCAATTCTTTAAAAATGACCGCTTAATCACAAAGGCCGTTAGTTAGAATAAATAGCTCTTATGAAAGTCCTAAAAAATCTTTGGCTTAAAGAGCGAGGCATTGACTAGAAGGTAAAATCAATCATATAGCTAATATTTTTTGTTCGTTTTAAGTTTTGATATTGCTCCTTACTTTCAGTTGAAAAACTTGTTTTTTTGTATTTTATTTCTGGTTTTTGTTTTAAATAATGATGGGAAATCCGGCGCCCCCTTCATAGCCATGTCCCTTCCCCATGAAAACTTCCTTCATGAAAAGATCCTCCCATATAACCCCCGACCCAATCCCACCCCCCACTACCAGAAAAAAATTCCCCCTGAAAACGTCTGTATACTTCCCAATAACCAATACTATATGTTAACTTTGGGTATAGTTCATAACTTTCAGCCCTCCCCCTGGGGGCTTCGAGGGATTAAGGCTTCTTAAAAGACATAGTTATAACATTTTTGACCACGCTGAACAAAATGGCTATCTCAAAATTTTGATCGGGTGACTTTGGGAAAAAAATGAGCGTGGGAGGGGGCCTAGTTGCCCTCCGTTTTTTTGGTCGCTTAAAAAGGTTACTAGAACTTTTAATTTCCGTTCCAATGAGCCCTCCCACGATATTCTAGGACCACTGGGTCGATACGATCACCCCTGAGAAAAAGAAAAAAAAAACAAAAAAAAAAAAAACAAATAAACACGCATCCGTGATCTTTCTTCTGGCAAAAAATGGAAAATTCCACATTTTTGTGGATAGGAGCTTTAAACCTCTACAGTAGGGTTCTCTGATACGCTGAATATGATGGTGTGATTTTCATTAAGGTTCTATAGCTTTTAGGGGGTCTTTCCCCTTTTTTTTGAAAATCAGCCAAATTTTCTCAGGCGCGTAACTTTTGATGGCTAAAATTAAACTTGATGAAACTTATATATTTGAAATCAGAATTAAAATCTGATTATTTTGATGTATCTATTGGTATCAAAATTCCGTTTTTTAGAGTTTCGGTTACCATTGAGCCGGGTCGCTCCTTACTTACAGTTCGTTACCACGAACTGTTTGATTAACTAAAGAAAACAAGTTTTTTTTTAACGGAAAGTAAGGAGCGACATTAAAATGAACAGAATTTATTCCGTATATGAAAGGGGCTGTCCCCTCCTCAACGCCTCGCTCTTTACGCTAAAGTTTTTTATTGTTTTAAAAAATAAAGTTGTGAGACAGAGTCAAACTATAGCGTAAAGAGCGAGGCGTTGAGGAGAGGACATCCCCTTTCATATACGGAATAATTTCTGTTCGCTTTAAGTTTTAATGTCGCTCCTTACTTTCAATTAAAAAAACTTGTTTTTTTTGTTAGTTTCTGAACGTTTTTGAATTAATGC
This sequence comes from Artemia sinica, assembly GCA_027921565.1. Classification (NCBI taxonomy): domain Eukaryota; kingdom Metazoa; phylum Arthropoda; class Branchiopoda; order Anostraca; family Artemiidae; genus Artemia; species Artemia sinica. The sequence continues at coordinate 44,438,178 of CM051270.1, forward strand.
AGCTTTGATTTTGGCTCACCGTACATGAATAATTAAAACGAAATTTGCATATTAATTTTCTTTTTTTGGCTAATTGGCTTTCTCGAAATTTTGTTCTGACGTAACTTACGAATTAAATTACGTAACGAATTTCTATATTCGTATGTTTTTATTACGTATATTAGGGAGTTCGCTCCCTAGTCAATACCTCGCTCTGTACGCTAAAGTTCGAATTTTGTTCGAATCACAAACCCATGAATCACTAAGGCCGGTTAATTAGAATTGATAGCTCTTTTGAAAGTACAAAAAAGCTTCAGCGTAAAGAGCGAGGTATTGACTAGGGAGCGAACCCTCTCATATGTGTAATAATTTCTGTTCGTCTTAAGTTTTAATGTTGCTCCTTATTTTCAGTTGAAAAAAAACTTGTTTTTTTATTTAATTTCTGATCGTTTTTTAAATAACGCTGGGAAATATGGTGCCCCCTTCATGGAAATGTTGCTTCCCCCAAGGAAATGTCCTTCATGGAAAGATCCTTCCCCTTAACCCCTACTCCGACCCTGACCCCCCACTAGAAAAAAATCCTCCTGAAAACACCTGTATACTTCCCAATAACCAATGCTATATGTAAACAATGGGCAAAGTTTGTAACTTGCAGCCCTTCCCCCGGGAACTGTGGGGGAATCAGTCATTCTAAAAGACATATTAAGTAGCTTTTTGACTATGCTGAACAAAATGGGTATCTCAAAATTTTGATTGGGTGACTTCGGGAAAAAATGAGCGTGGGAGGGGGCCAAGTTGCCCTCCAATTTTTGGGTCACTTAAAAAGGGCAATAGAACTTTTAATTTCCGTTCGAATGAGCCCTCTAACGATATTGTAGGATTACTGGATCGATACGATTACCCCTGGAAAAAAAAAAAAAATACAAAGAAAAACAAACAAATAAACACGCATCCGTGATCTTTCTTCTGGCAAGAAATAAAAAATTCCACATTTTTGCAGATAGGAGCTTCAAAATTCTCTAGTAGGTTTCTCTGATACGCTGAATCTGATGGTGTGATTTTCATTAGAGTTCTATGACTTTTAGGGGTTGTTTTCCCCTTTTTTTCGAAAACAATGCAAATTTTCTCAGGCGCGTAACTTTTGATGGGTAAGACTAAACTTGATGAAACTTATATTTTTGAAATCAGTATAAAATCTAATTCTTCTGATGTATCTATTGGTATCAAAATTCCGTTTTTTAGAGTTTTGGTTACTATTGAGCCGGGTCGCTCCTTACTTACAGTTTGTTACCACGAACTGTTTGAAAGGTGAAATATTCGTGTGATTATTCCTCTTTTTCTTCTTAATTGCTATTGACCGTTGTTTTTCATCATTTTCTTCTTCATTTGTATGTAACATTATAAAGTTGACACCCCTCGCTCTTCATAGCACCAGTTTACTGCTATTTTACACTAAACAGTTTGTTTTTATCGTTTTTTTTTATTCCATCCAATTACACTGTTAGGCTAGTAACTTTTAATTATTTTTAATTTGTAAGAAGACAGTTTTTCGAAAGGGTTTAAAACTTCCCCATTTATTGGAAGAAAACATTTAGGTGGGAATTGCATAGAAAAAACTTTTGAGCATCTCTATCATTCTCACACGAAAGCCTAATTTCATTTAATTAAAATAACAGCAGAGGGATTGTTCGAAATATATACAATAGACTAAAAAAATCGCAAGACCTTTTTTGGCTACAGAGTAGAGTAAGACTGAAAATTATTGGCTGACAACTGTGCAAGAAATCTAATAGGATTTTAAGTTTTTAACTTGCTGAATGCGACAATCATCCAAGCATCATTTAAAGAGTTTCTGTTTAGTGAGTAAAGGAGTTTTTAAATGTTTAAATAGAGTATTTAAAAAGTTTCTGTTGCACTTTAACTTCCATGAAGCGATTTATTTGGGCATAATACTTGACTGAAAAGCAATGTATGCAGGTTAGCGCAGTACGGCTTTGTGCAATAAAAAGTATGTACGATTGCTAAAAAAAGAAAAAAAGAAGCCCGAATGCATGGTATTTTCAATAATTAATTACGAAAAATAGAATTTTCTATGGCCTTTATTTTAAAATTGTGTGACTATTTCGTTGTTTCAGTTCATACATAATTACATAGATTTTTAATTCATGTGGTTTGCTTTTCCGATTAGTATTTTTTCGCCATATATTGTCACTGCTTTGGATAAATTACAGGGAAGGGGCTATTTTATTTAAAAAAAAAAACATATTCTAAAAATTGAGACTAAAAGTGATTAAAAATTTCCACATAAAAGTATTATAAAACATTTTATCAATACACAAAGCTGCATGAGGTGAAAGATCGTAAGGTCATACTAGCCTCTTGACTGTATTGGCTTGGCATGACAAGATCAGTTTCTAGGCTTAATTTGTATTTCCTCCTGTATATAAGATATTCTGTCAAAGATAAACAAGAAGAGAAAGTCAGAATTCCCCAATTATGGGAGTTGGACTTCAGGGCAAACAAACGGTTGATGTTTGCGAAAATTTTGTGCCACCAGAAGCATCCTTGTGTATGTTTTCCCACAATAAGACAAGAGTCAACGAGATATCTTGTTAAGATTGAGAAACTTGGACCGCCTTAACATTTCTAAAATTATTCTTTAAAATTTTAGCTTTAGGACCAAGCCATTAGACTTTTTACCCTGGACCTTATCAAAGGATATTTAAACCTGCCGTAGGACCAAACCAGCAGTGAGATTGAAAAGTAACTTATTCAGCTAATTTTCACATTTGAAGAAAAAGTTGAGCACCTTCATCAACCTAGATAAATTCCATCTAAAGCTGGTCATTTTTGGTACTTGTTTAAGCAGATTCAATCTTCAGTTCAATTATCACGTTTGTAAAGAACAATATAGGGCTTCAGAAAGTAACTTAGTACTGTTAGAAGCGCTGCATTCGAAGTCTGTGGATGTTCATCTTTTTCATCATTCCAAGATAGTTCTAACTAAGCTGGTCCTTTTCTGTACTTCTTCAAGCAGATTCAGTATTCAGTTCAGTTTCTTAGTTTGTAACATCGAGCTTCAACAAATAACTTAGTACTGCTAGAAGCGCTGCAATCAAAATATGAGGATGCTCATCCCTTTTATCATCATAAGATAAATTCCAGCTGAACCTGGTCATTCTCGGTAATTGTTTAAGCAGATTCAGTCTTCATTTATGTCTCCAAGTATGTGGCAAAAGTCGAGCTTCAACATGTAATTTAATCCCATTAGAAGCACTGCAATCAAAGTCTATGGATGTTCACCCATTTCATCATCTAAAATAAATATTACCTCAAACTGATAATTTCTCTGCATTTGCTAAAGCATGTTTAATCTTTGCGTTTGTAAAAAAATTTCAGCTTCAACAGCTAATTTAATCCCGTCAGTAGTGCTGGAATCAATGTCTAAGGATGTTCATCCATTTCATCGTTCTAAGATGAATTCCAGCTGAATCAGGTCATTTTCGGTAAGTGTTTAAGCAGATTCAGTCTTCGTTTTAGCCTCCACATTTGTAAAAAAAAAAAAAAAAAAAAAAAAAAAAAAAAAAAAAAAAAAAAAAAAAATCGAGATTCAACAAGTAATTTAATCTTGTTAGAAGCATTGCAATGAAACTCAAAAGATGTTCATCCTTTTCACCGTTCTAACAGAAACTCCACATTAAACTGGCAATTCTCCGCACGTGTTTAAGCAGATTCAATCTTTAGCCCAGTTTCAACGTTTGAAAAGTCAAGCTTTAACAAGTAATTCAATTCCGTTAGAATCGCTACAATCAGATTGTATGGTTGTTCATCCCTTTCATCATTCTAAGATAAATTTCAACTGAACCAGGTCATTCTTGGTGCTTGTTTAAGCAGATTCAATCTTCAACCAAGTTTCCACGTTTCTGCAAAAAGTTGAGCTTTAACAAGTAATTTAATCCCATTAGAAGCGCTTTAAACAAAGTCTATTTATGTTCATCCCTTTCATCAGTCTCAGATAAATTCCAACTACCATGGGTTACCTTGGTCACAGACATATCACAGACGAGTAGTAATATGTCAAACCTTTTGAATTATGGGATCAATTGGAAAGGACATAAATATATATTTTTTTTTACTTAAAATCTTAAAATATACCTAGGGATGAAAGATCAAGATACACTTACTGGTGACACAATTCTGCTGTCTTTACCCTTTCCAAAAATTTTATTTTTGGAAATTTTTTATCTTAATTTAAAATTAATCGTTAATCTTAATTAAAATTTTTATTACTTAACTTTAAATTTTAAAGTACGGAAAAGATAAGAATACAATACATATAAGCCAAACAGACTCGCTAAAAGCTAGATGTCCGATAAATTCAATTACAACGGATCACTCGTGGTATTAGTTTAAGTAAATTCAGCAGCAAAATAAAGAATTTCATTTTTATACATTCCTGAAAAAGGCTTGTGCCAGCTGTGCCTCTCACTCAGACTATATGTTTAAGCTTTTTCCCCCATTAGCCATGGATTGATGGCAACTTGGTTTTAATTAGAAAATCAACGGACTTAAAAATTGAAAGTAAGGTTGTTTCCCAACAAACGACAAGGTTTTTCTTCCCTACTGCATGCATATTACATACAATAAAATGGAACTCCGGGGATGTTTCTTGGGATTTGGATTAATTATGGCCTGAGAAGAATGTGACTTCTTAACAATAGAAAAACAAGTTTAAGTTATCTCAATTGAAGGAAAACCATAGCACTTAAGAAAGGGAAAGGTATTTTAGCAAAAGCTTAATGGAACACATTTGCTTGAGAACATATAATAGAGCTCAAATTGTCATTTGTTGGAAGTCTTAGAATTAAATCCTAAAAGGATTGTAAAACCGCTATT